>PISX010034341.1:0-14107 GCA_004024625.1 Mellivora capensis
GGAGAATATAGGAGCATTATTAACCCTACATCACAAGTGACCTGCCCAGCATTTGCTAGCCCCTCACCAGCTCCCTCCCGAGCTGGTCTTCTGTTACCACACAAATGGATTGTCCATTTCTTGCTATTTGGGTATTTTTATTGTTTCCTGCTTTTCAATGTAACAAATGAGGCTGTGGTGAAATCTTTCTACATGTTCTTTAAACAATTGTGCTCATGTTGCTACGGCATCTTCTGCACATAGCTCGAAATAGTTCCATGTTTCTCTAAAAGACACACATATGTTTTTAAAACATACCAATGGCATAGTATCAAACTTGAAATTAGCCAACAGTAATCTCTTAATATCATCCAATCTCCATCCAGTCATTCTTCACAATTCTATAGTTGTTCAAATGCATTTAAAATACATTTTTAAATACCTGGTGTATTTGATAGAGAAGCTATACAAATCTCAAAAATCACTATTGGCAAGTATATCTCTTGAGAGTCTTCTGGTCTAGATATATTCCTCCTTCCTTTTTTTCCCTTATAATGTATTTGTTCAAGAAACTCACCATTTGTTTTATAGAAGTCCTACGAACTGGCATAGACTGCATTCCTGATGTTTGCATTTTTAAGTATTTTCATCTGTTCTTGTAAATTGACAGGTTAAGATGCTTGGCCAAATCCACACTGCATGTTTTTGTCAAAAATCCTCTGTCGGTAGGTACACTGCCACCAGGAAACACACAGGACCTCGTGCACCCTCAGTCTCTCTCCCCGCGAACCAAGGTCGATCATCACACCGAGGTCCAGCGAAGTCATGACGGGGAGGACGTTTGCAGTATCTTAGTATTACCATTCTTCCTTCCTTATTAGCTAGAATACGTCTATAAAGATAACCGCCCTTTATCAGTTATCTGGTTGTTGCGAAGGATAGTTTCTGTATGGAAGGCGGTACAAGTGCCTTATTCTTTCCCTGTCCATCCGTTTCCAACACTGTGGGTTGTTTCTCTAGCATTTCTCAAGAGCAGTTGCGAATTCCTTTGATTTTATTTGTTGAGAATCATTAATAATTCATGAGCTCTATTTATACAATGGATGTGTTCCATTCCCTTGATGTCATTATCACTCTTGATGATGAAATCGTCCCATTCTTTCCCAGGGGAAGCCATTTATGTTGTATGTTACGCTCTTTTCAAGAAACTTCTAATAAGTGAGAACAATTTAAGGAACTGTGTAGAGGTCGTGAGTTTCCAGCTTGATGAGCTTTACACACCGAAGAGGTTCTAGGACCAGCAATGAGATGCAGGGAGAGCACCCCTCCCTGCTCCCGTCTCCCTACAAATGCCTGAACTAGGGTCCCAGGAGGGCAACAGAGGTCACCTCTGCCCATGTTTAGACAAATGGGATCATGCATATGAGCTCCCTGCCTGACTCCTGTCGACACTGTCCGTGCCGTCCTCCCACATGACTGTCACGGGTCCGAGGACAAGTTCTCGTCCCTCCACTTGACACACCCTGAGAACTAGCGGCAGCTGATCCATCTCACACTTCACGGGGCTCGGTCACAGCAGGCCGTGCTGCCCTGTTCAAGGACCCACCCTCAGTCTTTGCAGTTGTTCTTCCGGTAAAACAAGATCCACAGGATCCATCTCACCCGCTTCATTCCCGAGGAGTTAGACCAACAATTCTTCAAGGAGCAGAGATCCTTGCAGTAGGAAGTCATAGCTAGAGAGTTTTTGTTTTCACTGTATCGCTTTAGAGACGGAGAGATCGAGAGTGAGGGGTGGGAGGGACACACGGGGGGAATCTCCAGCAGACTCTGCTCTGAGCATGGAGCCCGACGTGGGGCTCAATCCCAGGGCCCTGAGACCAGGACCCAAGGCGAAACCAAGAGGCAGATGCTTGACCGACGGACCACCCAGGCGCCCCTCTACTATGATTTTTATTTTTTATTTTATTTTATTTTATTTTATTTTATTTTATTTTATTTTTTTAAGATTTTATTTATTTATTTGACAGAGAGAGATCACAACCAGGCAGAAAGGCAGGCAGAGAGAGAGAGGAGGAAGCAGGCTCCCTGCAGAGCAGAGAGCCCGATTCAGGGCTCGATCCCAGGACCCTGGGATCATGACCTGAGCCGAAGGCAGAGGCTTTAACCCACCGAGCCACCCAGGCACCCCTCATTTTTATTTTTTGACTAAAATTTAAAAACAATTTCACCCAACTAAATAATTTGTAAGAATGAATAAATAGCAAAATAAATAGCTTTAACTTCAGCTTCACTTTACTTCACAGCTCGAGTATGTGAATGACGAAAACATTGGCAACAGGAGGACAAAGAGGGCAAGCCTTGGTCCCAGCAGCTCCTACGTGGGTTAAGATGGTTAAGTTCATTAAAAATGAATGTGTGTTACTTGAAACACCATCAGTGTTCTTTGTCCAGCTTGAAAACAGAAGGATAATTTCTACTGAATTTCTCCACAGATGTACCTGCTGTGTTTATCATTGAATTAGTCAGAAATGAAAACACACATACATGGGACATTAAACTGCCTACTGTTTAATTTTAAGTATAAAAAGTTATAATTAATCTTGATTGAAAAATAGTTATTCACTTTTGAATTTGACTGTGTATGTATGTATATATATGTATATATATATAGTTAAAATTAGTATCCAACATCTGCTTTTCTTTTATCAAATCCTCAAAAGACATCCTCACTTTTGAAATTTGTTAATGGTGTTGAAATTACTAAAGTGGCAAAATATCCTTCAGGAAACAAATAACAAAGACACCTGTTAATTTAAACCTACAGATGCTGCAAAGTGAACACAGTGATCTGTGTTTTCAGATGGGGGGGCAGAGTGGACAGCTCACATGATGGACATATTTGCAACACATCCTAGTGTCATGTAATTGAAAAGCCCTAGATTGTCTGACCTTTCAATTACTAGCCCAGGAAGTGAAGAATCAGAAAAAATGAAGACAGCAGTTTAAGGAGGTAACTGTCTGCAGGGCGGGCCAGGTGCTGACCTCTGACTGGAAATCCTGATTCACAGCACAGCCTGACAGAGCTGAAGCTGCTTCCCACACTTACCTGGCAAGAGACGAGACGTCAAAACAAGGGCCGGGAAAGCACTCGCACTTGTTTCCCGGGATGCGTGGTCCGGACAGCTGCCTCCCTGGGGTCGCACCCTGGTGTGCCTGCACCTCTGGCGTCCTCTCTTCTGTTTGGATGTCTGGTTTTTGAAGTCGTTTCCCTCCTTGTCCCCTCCTGTGCCCGTGGTCTGCTTTCTGCAGCACACCTCGCCCTGCATCTGACCGCTTCCAAGGGCTTACAGCCCCTCTAACTTTCTAGCTGCAGAGTCTCCGTTTGGGGTTTTCTATTCTGATGGCACTCTGCTTTTTGACCTATTTTCTTTTTCTTTATTTAATTTTATTATGTTACTTTAGTCACCTACCATACATTGTCAGTTTTTGACGTCGTGTTCCACGATTCATTAGTTGCATGTAACACCCATGTGTCCTCCTGAACGCCCATCCCGTGGTTACCATATCCCTTCAGCCCCTCCAGATCCCTGCAGAACCCTGCAGCAATGATTCCAGAACTCTCCAGAACCTTCCCAAACCCTCTGTGACTATCTAGAACCCTCCATAACTCTCCTGAACACTCCAAATCCTTCTGGAACCCCCTGGAACTGTCCAGAACCCACCAGATCCCTCTGGAAGGCTCCAGAATGCTCTAGAACCTTCCATAAATCCCTTCCCAGAATCCTCCAGCACACATTCCAAAACCTTCCAGAGACCCCCAGAACCCTCTAGAACCCTCCAGAACCCTCCAGAACCCTCCAGGAGCCTCTGGAATGCTGGCATCTCTTCTGTGCTCCATTTCTTTTCAATAACTCTAGAGAGTGAAGCAACATTCCTGGTTTTGTCTCATTTCTTTGAATCCTGAGTAATTACAAACAAGGATTTATTTCGGAACCTAAAGCCCTTTGTCTAACCCACCCTGACTCCACTCCCCACAGCCCTGGACCTATGGCTTTCACTGGATGTGTGTATACTCACTTTCAATGCATATGTATATACTCATAGGTAGTTTATGTCATTAAAAACGGTTTCGAACATCAAACGCATGGGATAATTCTGTTTTGTGTGACTTGCCCATTCACCCCTTACTTTAGTCATTGCTGGTTGTCCACATGGATGAAGGCCTTCATCCTCCTGTCCTTTTCACAGCTGGACATGCCCCATCACTTTTTACTTACAGTGGGTTCAGAGCCCGGCCGGAGGAAAGACAGGAAGTCCTTACGGGGTATCAGCACTTGCAGAGGTGAGGATGGGAGAGGACCTGGGCGGGCTGTGAGTGGGACACAGGACCCAGGGGGCTGTGAGTGGGGTGCAGGGCAGGGGCGAGGCAGGTGCAGAGAGAGGGCTTGAAAGCAGACCATCCTGGTGGTTGTCCAATCATCTGCTGTGTAAGAGGCTGGAAATATCCCAGGAAAATACACGAACATTGTCTTCAAGTCACCGAAGCCTTAGTGGCCATGCCACGAGTTTGGCTTCACTCCACCAGGAAAAACTGTGTCCTTCAGAGAAGTGTGATAACTTTCAGAGCTGTGCCTTGGGGGGTCCCATCAGGCCCCACCGGGGAGGCCGCCTCGTGGGCGTGAGCAGTAAGGGCTGCTGCATGAGCTTCAAGGAGGATGGGAGGGACCAGGATGCTTGGAGACTCGGCTGAGCAGGTGTAAGAGGACCTGGCTGGTGTGGGCCATAAGGCGATGGTCCCCCAGAACCACGGGGTGGGGGGGACTCCCTGAGGCAGCACTTCTGCCCACTCCTCAGTCCGTCCACTCCAGCAAGGCAGTGAGTTTAGAATTCGATGATCCGAGTTGGGTTTGCAGTACAGCTGGTGTGTGCAGACATGCCCCGGCAACTGCCCTGAGGCCTTGAGTCTGCGCCCCGGCAGATGCCAGCTCTGGATGTCCACCACGCTGTTTGCCCCGAGGCTCGTTTTTGTTCCCCTGCTGCCTGGCCCTGCGCTTGGGTAAGATTTCTTTGGATTGGATTTGAATTTCGTCGGTAAACCCCAGCACTTCATCTGCAAACTTCCCTCTGGGAAGGCTAGGGCTGGTGTTACTGGCTTAAGAAATGAATTCTTGTCTACCAGACTGGATGCTGTGGTTTTTTAAATCTTCGTTAGAGTGTGGAAAAAGTGAACTCCAGATCACGATGCAGTGTAATTCATATCAGTGGGTCACGGCCTTCAGGCTTTGCCACATGGAAATAAAACACATCTGAGATAGGCTGTCTCTGTTGGGAATTCGGAAAGTGGGAAGTAAGAAGTTCTGACGGGAATTTGTGAGCTTGATCTGGCTATGAGCATGGGGCGTGCGTTTGCTGACGGTCAGAAATGTGCATTGCTCATACATTTACAATAATAAGATTGGTTGTAACTCCATGGATTTAATGTGCTTGAGGCAGTAGGTGGGCATCTCAAGCCACCTGGCAACGCATGAGCCCCTAGGAGCGTGAGGCCACTGCAGGCAGGAGCTCGGGGGACGGCGTGCCTGGAGTGAGCGCCTCGGTCCCTGCTCGAAGAGGCTGGTGGGTGTAGGAAGAGCGCAGGTCTGGGAGCCTGAGGTGGGCAGGGAAAGTGCCCTCCCCGTGAGACCCCGAGCCATCTGGACACTCCCTGCACGTCATGTTCCCCTGCGTAAACTATGTCTTCTTACATGTCCTTGGAAAGAGATGCAATTAAACTCATGTCCCAGGACTGATCTTTAAATGACCTAATACACTGAAACTCTGCATGGACACATTTCACATCGTATCGACAGATGGACGCACCAGAAATGCCCACAAGATTGTAACACGTGTGGACCCACGTCATCAGCCACCCGATGGGTGCTCACAGAGGCCAGGGCTGGAATGAATGAATAGGCCGTCCAAATCCCAGGAGAATACACTGTTAGCTTCCAGAAAACAACATTGTAAACTTCTACTGGATTCTGTTTCATCACCTTTGTTACAGAAATGCTTAAGCGAGATAAGAAACGCCAGACGTTACCGTGGAGGAGGCCATCTGCTGCCTGCTGGGATGCCCTCGCGGGGACACACGGGCACTCTTGAGGCCAACCTCTACGTTCTCTGGATGCTGAGACGCTGCACCAAGGGACTGCTGTGGTGGGTCATTACCACCGATATTTCTCATAGAGAATTTACTCACCCTTCACGTCATGGTCACGAGATAATAAAACAGGTTTTAGGAAATGACTGAAAGCAGGAGTGTCTTCACTCATCGTCTACGCTGTGTACTGACGCCGTTGCCCACACAGAGATGAGCTCGTCTATGCAAGATATTATTTCACAAATTATAGTTAGTGTCCCCTGGAAGGGGTCGTATTTCCTGGAATAAAGAAAATGCTCCATTTGCAATTGTCACTTGGAAGAGTGTAGTATACTTCAGCATCTATTACCTTGTAGCCATAATAAGATCATGAAACTTTAATGCAATAGTTATATTGTTCTTAATTTTCTTCTGAAATTCATATTGACAATAAAATAGAGGCAAGAGACTTTACGCTTTTCCTTAACGTTTAACAAGCAGAGGAGCCCCATGGATTATAACCAAAGGGAAAAAGGAGGATTTCACCTTTTAAGAGAAGGAACTCGAGCTGACTGCCTGGGGTGGCATCATCACGAGACCCTTTCAGGAGCCAGGCCCCATCCACGCAGAGTGGCTCACCAGCTGCCCCGCCAGCCCGGGATGTGCTTCCGCAAAGGCCACTGTCCTGGGGTGGGCAACAGGGCTTGGTGGGACGGGGCTTGCAGGCACATGCCGTGCTGGAGGAATTGTGGCCTGTCCACGGGCTAACCCGGAAGAGGCCTGTGTGAGTGGCACAGCTCCACCGTGGCCGGAGCACCCCCGGGTCGGGGGCTCCACAGTGGGCGAGAAGCAGGCCTCGTGTCCAGAAGCCCGGATGGTGGTCAGTGCAGCCTCGAGAGGACTCAGGCCAGACCACCTGGAGCTAGTGGCTGTGGGGTCTGGGAGCATGGCCTGTGCTGGATGTGACCGCTTTCTCCAGGTCAGGACTGTGGGCAGCGATTGGTGTGGGGTGGAGAGCAGCTGAGGGCCTGGGACGACTTGTGAGTCGTCTGGAGACAGGAAGTCCAGGCCCCAGGCCCCTCACCCTGTTGTTCCCTTGCCCCCCAGGACAGCCCCCTGTGCCAACTGGGGTCGGCACTGGGGAGGTCACTGTTCCCACTCAGAAGAGCCCCAAGTCAGGTGGACCCAGGCGGGGTGGAGGTCCTCCCGGGGGCTGACACAGAAGCTGACACCAGGCCCCTGACCAGGAGCGGAGCTGCCCGACTCCCCAGAAGCAGGGCAGTGGCTTGGTGATAGGACACGATGGCCTACAGCGGCCTATTGGGAGTGGTACCCCAGCAACCAGCCCACAGGTTGGCGAGACTGGTGTGTGCAACAGGCTGCTTTCAGGCCCTGGACGCCAGGCCGGGGACAGCCACCTGGAGGCCCGATCTGGCCGCACACTGTGGCTTCCAGAGAGGGGTCAGGCTCCAGGCCTATGGGGCAGCGCGTGGGCCCCAGGATGCAGCCCTAGGAATTCTTGGCACCAGGCCAAGGGCTCCCCGTGAATCCACTGAACACAGAGCAGAGAAAGAGCACCTCCACACAGAGCCCTCCAGCACCGGAAGAGCCGGGCCCCTGCCCAGCTCTGGCTCAGCACACCTCCCCGTCAGAAGCTTCCAGAAGGGCTGGTGGCACCTGCCCCAGGACCAGAGATGCAGCGATTTACTGGAACGCTGGCCAGCAGAGCCCAGCGCCGCACAGATGGCCGACCCACTGATGTGACATTCAAGGTAAGTTAACGGAACGCGTCACAGCAACAGCTCACAAAGACAAACTGGGCAGTCACGGGCACGGATGCGGAACACCTGGCAGAACAGGTGGAGAAGGAAGAGAAGGGGATTCTCTCGGCCTCCGAGGGGCCCTTGGGAAGAGCCGGCTGGTGGGAGGCTGACGAGGAGGGACGCCAGCTCCTGGACGGGGCTGCCATCGGGGCAAGCACGCCAGCGAGAGCAAGGCCAGGCCGGCCCCCAGCGCTTGGCAGGACAGAGCCCACCGCATAAAACATGTCTGTGTCCGGACTTCTTCTCCGACCGCCTTCCACGGCTCTGTCCCAGGGCGGGTGAAGGTCGTTGTTCCCTAAGTGAGTCGCTTTCGTCGTATAAGCCCCAGAAACAGCTAAGAAAATGGATTTCTTGTCCCCCTGCTCATTGAGCTCCTCGGTGTGAAAGCAAATGTGTGTCTTTATCCTCTCATGCAACTTTCTCGGGGAGGATCTGCAACATCCCAGTCAGCGAGTAACGTGAGTGAGCCGGAGACCATGAGTACATAAGGCTTCTCACCGCACTCCTGCCTCTCCCCAGCTGAGCTGTCCCAAAGGTGGAAACTTGTGCTCAATTCTGGCCACACCACCGAGTTTTCTGCCTCCCGTCCTGATAGTGGGGACGCACTCCTGCTCAGGCCAGACCGATCCAGAGTGTATCTGACTCTGAGTGAGCCACCCCCCCGAACCCCCATGACCGCTCTGCAGCCGCATCCTGAGCACGCGTGGGGGAACATCGGAGGGGGACGTCTGGGGGATACGCCAGGAGACTTGAGATGTGATTCTTCAGCTTTACCGGACGGCAGACTATTGCGGTGTAAACCCCCGGTGCCCATCTGTGTACCCCAAGGTCACGGACAATGACCCCCACTCCTTGAAGTAAGGGCTACCTCAAGCAGAGTCAGCATCTTCTTGATCCATAGTTACGCTGGACAAAATTCCCGTTAATAATTCATTTTTGTGAACTTCCTATTTGGATTTTTTGCCAACGTATCTACATAAGTAGGATGTCTTTTATTTTTTTAAGATTTTATTTACTTATTTGACAGAGAGCGAGTGAGATGCACAAGTAGGCAGAGTGGCCGGCAGGGGGAGAAGCAGGCTCCCTGCCGAACAGAGCCTGACCTGGGGCTCGATCTGAGGACCCCGAGATCATGACCCGAGCTGAAGGCAGATGCTTAACCGACTGAGCCACCCCGGCGCTCCTGTAGTATGTCTTTTCAGAATTGATTTGTGAAAGATCACTATAGTTTTTGTATAAAAACCATTTATTCTTTATTTATGATAACACCTTAAGTCTGTGGTCTTTTTTTATGGCATGTGTAGAGGACAGAAAGATTTTGAAGAGTAAATTTAAAAATATTTATCATCCATCCACCATCTGTCAGCCATCTGTCTGTCTATCATCACATTTGGAAGTTTAAAATGGGCCTTTCTATATATGCACATGTAACACTATGCATGCAGACACAGGTTCGTGTGTGCACCTGTGACACTTTATGTACCTACGTACACAATTTCCGTGCACATATGTGTGTGGAGATGCATGCATATAGATTCTTACTCTCACGCATACACACAGCTTCGTATACGTACATAACTTTTCTTCTCAAAGGCCTTCAGGGCACAGGACGTTGGTCTCTGTGAATGGTCTCCAGCAGGATCCTGACTGCTGTCTCTAGGACTACTGGCCCGGAGCCGTTCTGAATGGTTCACCCTTTGTGAGCTTTGTGGTCCTATCTTTCCTGCGACCCTTCCTGTCTGCAGGTGCTGGTGGCCTGGACGCCCTCCATCTGGTTTTTCTCCACGGGCTCCTCCTTGCTGACAGCCGCTGCCGGCATCCACAGAACCGCCCGTCCCCACGGCAGCCACGCATCCTGTGTCCAGCTGAGGACGTGTCATGGTGCAGAACCACCCCCGAGGCTGCACTTCCGCTCCATTGCCCATGCTCTGTCCATGCTCCACAGTCCCCTCCTTTTGACCCTGTCTTCATAAGCTGATGTGTGGGCTTGTCGCCAGGAGCAAGGACACCATGCAGCAGTGCAGGAATGGCAACCCCCTGAGGAGGCATCTGTATTTCACGTCGTGGTCTGAGGACTGAGGAGCTGGGAGCAACGTTCGTAGTTCCTGGGCCATTCCACGGAACGCATCACGGGCGTGGCTCTGGACTGTGTGTGGGCGCCGGTGTCACATCATGAAGCCACGGTCCCTGGACTCCTGCAGGCAGGGCCCGTGCACGCCCGGACGGCCCACGAAGATGCCCTCAGAGAGCCGCAGACAGTATGATTCTTAGGGTTATAATACGACTTTTATTCCTTCATTATAATCAGAGGGTTCGTTGTCTTCATATTGAGACTTTGTTATATTTTTGGTCCGAGATTATATAAAGCAAAATGATTTTATCCTATTTTATGATAGCAACCAATGAGAAAATACCTGCATGGACGGAATAGTCTTAGAAAACGGTTCACCACCAGCCTGAGGAGCAGCGGCAGAGTGAGGAGACGGGTGGGAAAACGGCCGCCCTTCCTGCCGGGCAGAGCAGAGGAAAACACAGCTCCTTTCCCTGTGGTGGAGGCCCCTGGTGAGCTCGCTCCGGGCACCTGCCGGCGGACGAGCCAAGGGACCGCTCTAGCCGACGCCTCGGCCCTGGCACATCAGACCTGGCAGTAAGTGATAAATAAGTAAATCCTGTGACTTCTCTGGTCCATCCAGCTCAGCTAAAAAAAAACATTACATTTGAGGGGAACCGATGACTTTGAGGCCTTCGTGATGGGAACGACGGCAGAAACTTGTCTTTCCTTAATTTCCGTCTTGTCATCATGATAAAACACCTTTTTGGGGCTTCAGAACATCTTGCCAGTTACTCATTATTACAAACTGTACAACAAATTGAAAACAAAGGGCACAGAAAAGAAAGCAGAGTCACCCAAAGCCAAAGACTGCTGTTAATAGGAACCTCTTCCCAATGCTTTCATGTTAATAGATGTTTGATGAAATCATCGATCACCATGTGTTTTACAAATGTGCTCCATTTCCTTTAAGTTCTTCATTTCTCTTTGATCCTCCGAAGAATGTTAGCTCAAATGCAAAACATGACCCTGCCCTCGCAGTGGGTTTCTGGAACCATGGTTGTGAGCTGTCCGCAGTGGGAACAGAAGCAGGGACCTGGGGCAGGGTGTGGCCCGGAAGGCGGGTCGACCCGATGCCCTGCTGAAAGGGGGGTGGGGCGCGTCGGGAAGAAGAGGGGTCCCTGCACCCAGTGGGGACCAGCCTCCCCCACACTCCTCTCTGAACGTGCGGCTCACTCACAGCTAGGTGGTTCTCACGTCACCGAGGGAGGGTGCGGCATCTCCTTCAGATCATAAGCTTCTGGGGGCGCCTGGGTGGCTCAGTGGGTTAAAGCCTCTGCCTTCAGCTCAGGTCGTGATCCCAGGGTCCTGGGATCGAGCCCCGCATCGGGCTCTCTGCTCAGTGGGGAGCCTGCTTCTCCCCTCTCTCTATGCCTGCCTCTCTGCCTGCTTGTGATCTCTGTCTGTCAAATAAATAAATAAAATCTTTTAAAAAAATCATAAGCTTCTCAGAATGCACCTGTTGTAGCTGTTTCCAGTTTCCCTCTGTCGGTATAATTTGGGGTTTGCGTGGCTCACAGGTGTCACGCTGCCTCCCAGAGGCGGGCGCCCGCCATCTGCTGGGCTTCTTGCTAGGAAGGAAGCTGCGCTCCTGTCAGGTCCCCAGGACGCTCCCAAGCCTCCATCGCCAAGGAGCACGGGGGAAGTATTAGTAATGGAAGGTCCGTTCTCCTTTATTTTCAGTTCTCCAAATGCTTTTCCCATGAATAACCGCAAAAACAAAAATAAAAAAACAAATTCTGTGTGCAAGAAAGTTATGTTTTAAAATACAGTTTGAGTTCCTTGTAGGCGTGATGTGCGAGAGGTCGAGAGAGCCTCGTTGTCGGTCACAGACTGTCTTAACAGGCTGGGCGGTGAGCACTCAACACGTGACATTACCAAATTCCCCCAGTGGTAACATCTGGCGGGACTGGCCTGATGTCACCCTGGCATATGCCCAGGGGACATTCCCAAGACATCCCCAAGTTGCCCCATGTAGCCATTCCCACTTCAGCCCTTGTAGCCGAGTCCTGCCACCATCAGTCTCCTCCTTTCCGTGGTGCCGGCTCGGTGCAGTCGCCGGCATCACACAGTCGTGCCATCTGCAGGCTTCTGTGTGGACTCTCCTCCTTCAGGATCCTTCCCTGGAGATCATCCAAATTGGTGCAAAGAATAGTACTCTGTGGCCATGTAGACAAGAGTTTGTCCATCTACCCTGACGAGCGTTTGCTCTTCCAATTTTTGGTCGTAACAAATGAAGCTGCTGTAAGTGTATGTTTACTGGTTTTCATGTGAGCATGAGTCTCTGCTTCTCTGGCACAAATACCCAGGGGTCCAGCTGTTGGGTCATGGCCGCTGTGTGCACAGTTGTAAAAAAAAATGTCCAGCTGCTTTCCCGAGTGGCTGCACCACTCTCCATCTCTGCCAGCGAGCTCCGAGTGATCTGGTTTCTCCACGCCTTCCCTAATACTGGCCCTTTCAATACTTTTGTCATCCCTGTTGGTCTGGGGTGATCCTTCATTCCTTGTCATGTGTATTTCATTGACGGCTGACAATGTTGGAAGTGTTCATGAGCCAGTCTGTTATCCGCATCTCCCCTTCTGTGAGTGTCTGATCATGATTGCTGGCCACTTCTGATTGGGTTTTTGCTCATGGTTGAGTTTTAGGAATTCTTTGTATGTTCTTCCTTTACTCTCTTACATTACCATCTTTATCTGGCTTTTCTCAGAACAAAAGCTGTGAATGTTAAGGTCCAGTTTATCAATTTTCCCATTTATGATCATGTTTTCTTTGCCTGTCTTGGATCCTGAAGATTTGCTACTATGCTTTTTTTTCAAAAAGCTTTAGGGTCTGTGGCTTACATATAAGTACCATTCAACTTGAGGTCATTTCTGTATGTTCATGTGAAATTTAGGTTGATGTTAGTTTTTATTTGCCTCTGGATGTCCATTTTTCTAGCATTATTTTTGAAAAAGCTATACTTTTTCCATTGAATTGTTTGTGTATCTTTGTCAAAATTTAGTTGACATTTTGGGCAGACCAATTTCTGGGTTCTCTGTCTGGTTCATTGATCTATACATATTCCTCCATCATTTCCAGACTCTTAATTATCACATCAGCCTTAATTTGTGATACATTGTTTCCTCTCACTTTATCCTTAATTTTGAAGACAGTTGTGGCTATTCTAGGACCTGTGTCTTTATGTGTAAAAATTTTAATAAGTTTGTCTATGATTCTATGAGACCTCCTTGGGATTTTGATAGGAATTGCCCCATCTGTAGATTCCATCTGGGGAAAACTGACACCTTTACTGTGTGAGTCTTCTCATCCATGAACATGGTATGTCTGTCCTTTCATTTAGGTCTACTTTGATTTCCTTCTTTGGATTTCTGCCATTTGAAGCTTCTAGATCCAGTATCTATTTGGTATGTTTTATACATCAGAATTGTATTTTTTAGAGTGATTATAAAATGTTTTTCATTGGTTTGCATATGGTCATTTTTAGTATACAGAATGCAACCAGTTTTCTGTGATGATTTTGTACACTGCAGCCTGGATGGATACACTCATTAGTTCCAGGAGTTTTTAAAATAGATAATTTGGTTTTAAATAGTGCATTTTATACCATGTTATTCCCAGAATATACTAGCAAGCAACACATGTGATGCTGATGGCTGACATTTGGCATAAACAGGGAAAGCCTTGTCTTATAGTAAATAGCTGAAGTTATTAAAATAAAAGGATCTTATAAATCATCTTCAACTGATTAACTTCATTTTACAAATAAAGGTCAATATAAGTATATGGAAGACATTTCTGCTTTTTTACAAAAGAGAAGGCAACTCCTCAAACAAGTGTCTGTATTTCTTTTTTTTTTTTTTAATCTTTTTAATTTTAATTTTTTTTTTTATAAACAAATTTTTATCCCCAGGGGTACATGTCTGTGAATCGCCAGGTTTACACACTTCACAGCACTAACCATAGCACATACCCTCCCCAATGTCCATTACCCCACCCACCTTTCCCGACTCCCTCCCCCCAGCAACCCTCAGTTTGTTTTGTGAGATTAAGAGTCACTTATGGTTTGTCTCCCTCCCA
>PISX010034342.1:0-14103 GCA_004024625.1 Mellivora capensis
AAGAAGAAGCCAACCCTGATAACACCTTGGTCCCAAAGTCCTAGCTTCCCGCAATGTGAGAAAATAAATTTCCTTTTGTTTAAGCCACTAGCCTCTGGTTCTTCATTATGGCAGCTTACTACTACAAGGATTTTCTGGTGATAATTTTGTATTTTTTAAAGAGGTCTCCCCAAAGTTATAAGCTCCAAAGCTTTAGGTCCTACAAAATTTGAATATATCTCAACACGCACAAACACACAATAATCTCACGATTCACTGTTAGGTCTATTAACCAAAGTAACTAAGGCCAATGCCATTTTGCAAAGATCCTTACTTTTATACATATTTCTTTATAAACACTTTCCATCTTGAACAGTCAATTATACTGTAGCACCTATCATATGCTTAATAAAATTGAATCATTTAATCAAAATGTTTATTTGGCTTCTGAGGTTTGTGTAACCTTATCATATACAGAATCACTAACAGCACACTCTTCTCAGAATACTAAAGGGTAGATATCACCAGATATCAGCCCAAGCCTTTTATTCAGTGTCTTCTTTAGCATATTTCCTATTTTTCGATCTAAATGTTAAGCAACAGAAAGGGGCATTCTGCAAACAGAAAAGTTGCAAAGTGCAATTTCTTTTAGTTCCACCTGTTTCATGCTATGGGTTTTATAGACAAGGAATGAAGATTCTATGATTTATGTAGTGTGCAAAATTGAGGAAGTGACTGACTTCTCTGCAATTTTGTCATCATCTATAAAAAGGGTAATTATTCATTGTCTGTCCGTCTCGAGTTCTTTTTTGAGAAGAGACAATGGATATGGAATGCATTGGATGAAAATGTTCCCATTTTATCAAAGGTAATCATAAAGCATCTACCAACATAGATAAAGAAGCATCCTCAATCACCCAGATTTAAAGTCCTACCTCTGCCGTTGAGGCACTGGACATTCTCTGGATCTTAATTTCTTGTGAATGGGCAAGATGGCTTCTTAGAAAAGCAAAGGTAACATGTTTATTTGATCTCTGACCATCTAAAAATCTATGAACTCCCCAGCCACGGAGCAAATATGCTGGGGTAATTATTACGTTTCAGGAGTCTATTCGTTAAATTTGATTTAATTTCTAGAACTTTTTGACTTTGCAATCAGTTGACCCTCAAAATGGAAAACTAGGCTTCTGTTATTTAATAGGGAAAGTTAACATTAATTATGGATATAAGCATGGAACAAAAGGTTATAAAATGGAAACCAATGACTCCCTTACCACAGTCTCTTGCTAAAGAAACGGGTCTTTGTCAATATGATCCATGAAGGTTTAAAAAAAAAAATTGCAGCAGCACACTTGTGCTTGACTCCCTATTAATAGCCTGGTACTAGAACTCATAGAACAATCACAGAAGGCTGAACAGTCCCCAGCTTCTCATGTGATCACGTTCACACTTAACATGGTTCTCCAAATAAGGCTCTCCAAACAAACCTGGCCTAGGCTTGCTCATTTGGCATTCCTCCTGTAGGAACACAACTCAGCATTCTACCCAAGGGTTTCAAGACGGGCAATTTTTAGATATTTATTTATTTAATCAATCCTTTCTCAGAACAGGCTTATTTTGAATCAATGGCAAATGCTATTGGTGTATGGAACATTTGTTTCGTTTGACTGACTCTAAACTTCAGACATAAATGGGCTGGATTTTACAGATTATTTTAATATTTTCTTTCCCTTTACCTTCTTTGGATCAGCCATTCAGTGATGCTGTAAATTCTTCATGCAAATATACAAAACACTGTTACTCCTGGCATTTGGCAAAGAGTGGACATGTTTGGGTTACATCATATCACTCTTAAGAAACTGGCCATTGTTGGTTTTGCTTCAAGTCTTCTCACTTGGAGCACTGTGCCGTGGCAGTACATTGGCTCTGAGGATGTCCTGAGCTGTTGTATTGCATCTCTCAGAGCTCAGTAATACTTTTCTCTCTGAGACTGAAGTCATTCTGCTTAGTGCCATTCCATGGCCCAGCTACCGCACCCCTCATTCTGCCACTTGCTTCAAAAATGCCTGGCAGAGCAGACCGGCAGATGAAAAATGAAGAGATGAGCTAATGTCCTCTATTTGAAAAAAATAATTAGGAAGCTTTCCTGGCAGATAACCTCCCAGTATTCTCACTTTAGAAGAGGGATCTTCAGAAGCTTGGCATATGGGACCTGTTTAAGATCAGAAGAGAACTAGATTGAAGATTTAAAGCTGGATGGCTAAACATCAGTGTGAATTTCT
Organism: Mellivora capensis; assembly: GCA_004024625.1. Taxonomy (NCBI): domain Eukaryota; kingdom Metazoa; phylum Chordata; class Mammalia; order Carnivora; family Mustelidae; genus Mellivora; species Mellivora capensis. Next base: position 2,262 of record PISX010034342.1, read on the forward strand.
GTAAATATCTCTTTACAAGGAAACAGTGTAGTTTAACGGTTAAGGGCTTGGGCCATACGGTCTTGGGCAAGTTAACTTAATCCCTCTGTATCTCACTTTCCCACTGGGTAAAAAAATCAGATATTAATAGTATTTTCTTCACATACGTTTTGAGAGGACTAAATGAACCAATGCATAAAAAGGCATTGCGTAAAGCAATAATGATTTAATTTGGGTGACTTCTAGCATTCACACTTAAGAGCAGGTTTTAAAACTTCAGAATGCGTGGACATTTTACCACTACAGTGTTTTAAACAAGACATTTCCCAATGGTTTAAAATTGCTTCCTAAGGGGACATGGGCTCCAAGTCATTAAAATTCACTATTGCAGAATATATAACATTGGGAGAGGTGTTATTTACCTACTAACTTTGGTCAGTAACATCAAGTTATGTTTGGGTCTTCATTATGCATGCTTGTCTTTATGCTATGACATGCAAAGATATAAGTAGTGAGCCAGATTTGAAACTGATCTTATTTTTAGAGGCAGATGGCTATAAATGTGGAGAATCAGAAAGGCACTCAATTAATAATGAAATTAATCTAAGTTAAGGAAGATCTTTTGATTCCCCAGCTTTTAGATGTTCTTGGCAATTACACAATCTAATCTTGTCTCCTTTTCCCCACTCCCCATCTCCACTGATTCAAGACTAATAGGGGTCATACACTACATGAAGCCTTGCAAAATTGATCTACTCTTTCTACCTCCACTAGAACTTTCCCAGGGGCTTTCTTTTAGCACTTCTACGATTTTTGTTTCACAAGGGCTCTTGGTCCATGTGTAGCCGATCATGGGGGGAAATGCTCTATTCTCTAAAAGAGTAGGGATATCAGCTCTATTTTTTTTTAAAGAGGCCCCATGTCACCAGTAATACATATAGTAATACATATGTGATCTTTCTCATTAGATTTTAAGCTCTTTGAGGATGAGCTAAGTTTTAGTTGATTTTTGTATGTCCTTTGGCATCAAGAAAAATGTATCTAGATGGTATGTGCTATTTACTGAAAGTAAAATTTTAAGAAAATAGGTCTATGCAACTATACACTAGCATTACTAATTATAATTAAGACCTACATATCTCATCAATGCTTTTTTCCAAAAATATTACTACATAACTCATATATGCTTGATGGTACTCACGGAATAAACAATGTGGCTAAACTACATATGTGCCTGTCTAGACAGGATTATTTTGTAAGCAGCTCATGAGCTGTTTGGAAGACTCTTAAGATGTCCCAATACTACTGCTGGGAAAGCAGGTTTCTACTGATACACACTTTGAGCCATTTACACTGAGAGCATTACGGAGCATGAAAAGTATTGCAGAAGTTATTTCAAGACAAAGGGATAACTTGAAAAGGGTAAAGTGAGTTGATAAGAAGCACAGTTAAGGTGAGCAACACCTGGTGTGAACAGGAAGTCTCGAAGAACTGATGTCATTATTTGCTCTTGATCGTTAAATTGCCACAGTGGTAGAGGGAGGGATGAGGAAGGGAGACCAGAGAAGAAGACCAGAAGGATCCACGATTGCTTAAAAGAATGCTCCTGTGAACCTCCTGACCTTGCCTCTGTAACAGAAGTAGGTAAAACCTTCATCCCCCCATCCCCACCTCCTATGACTACACTGTCCCTGACTTTAGAGTATTCAGGTTTTAACTGCTCCAGAGCCCCTGAAAAATGTAGTAGTGTCAGACTGTGTCTTTTTTGGCTTAGTAAAATCTGAAGTTTTGAAGTTCCTTAGAACATGCAATGTTAGTTCATCCCCCAAACTCATACATCTCGAACTACTATGGCTTCCATTACTGCCTGCCTGGCATTCCATTGCTTGCATAAACCTCTCCCTGACACTTGAGTGAGTGACTGGTGTGTCTTTTGTATTCGCTCCTCATTCAATAATCAACCCCACCCCCCCACCACTCCCCTGGGGCTGGAGGCTGTGAGTCTGCCTTAGGATGCAACTATAGAATTTGGAGATACAAACTCCATACTAATGAAGTGGCCCATACTTTCCTAATATAAAAGCTCTTGTATTTAAAAATAAGAAAGTTTAGGGGTGCCTGAATGGCTCAGTGGGTTAAGCCTCTGCCTTCGGCTCAGGTCATGATCCTGGGGTCCTGGGATCGAGCCCCACATCGGGCTCTTTGCTCAACAGGGAGCCTACTTCCTCTCCCTCTCTCTGCTGGCCTCTCTGCCTCCTTGTGATCTCTGTCTGTCAAATAAAAAAATATATTTTTTTAAGATTTTATTTATTTATTTATTTGTCAAAGAGAGAGAGAGAGAGAGAGAGAGCTAGCGCACGAGCAGGCAGAGTAGCGGGCAGAGGTAGAGAGAGAAGCAGGCTCCCTGCCAAGCAAGGAGCCCGATGCAGGACTCGATCCCAGGAACCTGGGATCTGACCCGAGCTGAAAGCAGCGGCTTAACCCACTGAGCCACCCAGGCGTCCCAAAATATAAAATCTTAAAAAAAAAAAAAGAAAGTTTGTAAGCCCACCTTTTCAACAGTTTTAAGGGAAACTACAGAAGCACCAGAGGCTATGAAGGCCTCCTACATCCACTCTGATCTTACACAGTGGCTGGGATTATCTTAAAACAAAACCAAGCCCTATCACTCCCTTGCTAAAACTGCTCCAGTGGATTTTCATTTCACTTAGAATAAAGACAAACTCCTTACCATGATCCATAAGATCTGGACCCTGCTTACCTCTCCCACCTAACTGCATTCCATTCTCTTCCACAGACTATGTTCCAGCACCCTGGCTTTCTGTTCTTGTCAATTCCAAGTCGGAGGACTCATCCTTGCTGTCCTTGGCTTGGAATGTTCTTCATACAGATCTTAGAAGACCTGACCCTTCTACGCTATTCAGGGTTCAGCCCAAATGTCACCCCTTCAATGACTTTCCTGAGTTGGCTACCTAAATCACTCTCTACCCCAATATTAAAATTCTTCTTTTTATTTTATACTGAGCCAGTATCGCTGCCTAAACTCTCTTGTTCCCTGCCCTTTGAAAAAAAAATTAGAATATAAGTTTGAAGAGGAAAGCAACCTTATTCTGTTCCTGACTCTAATCCCAGCACCACAAAATGGGCAATGAATAGTTTTCAATAAAAGAACCAATGATCAAATAAAGCCACATGACACAGTAAAATGATTTCTCCTGCTTTAACACCTAACTGTTCATATTCATGAAAGTTTCTGGATTGGGAGAACTACTTAATCTTTTTAAGACTCAGTTTTTCTCAGCAAAATAGAATAGCACTTTTTAAAACTGTTAGTGTTACTGAGAAGATTGTGTGTGTTAATTCACAGAAAGTACTTAGCCCAGTACCTGACATAAATGCTCAATCAATATTAGCTGCTATTAATCCACACAGCTTTAAAATATTTAATAGTACCATCTGTCACTTAAGATGTTTAATCCCCCTCCTGTAGCCTAAGCCCTTCCAAATATTATAATAATCTCTTGTACAGGTATGGAATTTTATAGTTAAAAAGAACCTCCACATCTGTCATCACACACAACTTTCCTTATGGTTTGAAACTCAAACTCAGAGCTGATTTCAAGTTCCAAAGTCTTTCTACTATGTAGACATTATCAAAATAGACAACACATCGTGTGGAAAGGAGGGCCAGGAGGCTTGGGTGGAGTGGTGAGTATAGAATTTGGGGAAATCTACATAAAGCAGGTGTCATACACTGGAGGCCCTCAGAGCTTTGTGCCCTTTCCCACATAATAGCTATCTGGATGAAAAGTTACCAGAGAGAATGATTCTGTGCTCAGCATTTACTCGTTCACCCGTGAAGGCATCTTTTCCAAGGATTTACTGCTTGTCAGTCAATGGTCACTATATGAACAAAAAGGACAAATATCTTTGGTATTATGACACCTTCAAGGGGGAGGGAAATAAAGAACAGATGATGAAAATGTTTAGGTTAGATGGTGATAAATTTTTTTTTTAAAGATTTTATTTATTCATTTGACAGACAGAGATCACAAGTAGGCAGAGAGGGAAGCAGAAGGGGTGGGGGAAGCAGGCTCCCTGCTGAGCAGAGAGCCCGATGTGGGGCTCGAATCCAGGACCCTGGGATCATGACCTGAGCCGAAGGCAGAGGCTTTAACCCACGGAGCCACCCAAGCACCCCAGATGGTGATAAATATTACAGGGGAAAGTAAAGGTGGATAAGGGCATTTTAGGGCAGGGGAGGTATTTTTGGTAGGGTAGTCCGGGAAGGCTTCCTTAGCAAAGTAGCACGTTTCAATAAAGTCCTATAGGAGGTAAGAGAGCAAGCCATGTGGAGATCTGGAGAAAAGCATTCCAGGCAGAAGGTCAGCGAAACAAGGACCCTGACACAGGAGTGTGCTGCATGGGGTGTGGCTGGAGCAGGGGGAAGGCGGGTGGGGTAGATGAAGTCAGAGAGTTACCAGGGGAGAAACAGAGTTGGTCCTTGTAAGCACCATGCCTGCTTCCCTCAAGGGGAAGGCGTGGAGCTGGCAAGCTGCTGGAGAGTTTTGAGCAGGAAAGTGAAATAATACGATTTTCAAGGATCACTCTAAGTTGGAACAGGCCAAAGTGGGACCAGGGTGGAAAAGACAGAGCAGTAGGAGGCCATTGCAATAACTCAGGAAAGGCTGGACCAGGCTTCCACCAGGGAACGGGCAGGAGAGGTGGTGAGAAGAGATAATATTTCTCTCCTAAGAGATAACACAGCACGTGCTGTGTGAGGAAGAAGAGTCAAAACAACTTCCGGTGTTAGGCCTGAGCTCCTGGAAGAGTGGAACCAACAGGATTGAAAAGGTTAACAGCCACGTGTGGGAAAAACAGGCTTGGGTGAGGTGATATCCCCTCAATGATGAAAAAAAGTTCACTATACACAGCACTGTGCTGTAAGGGACAGACACAAGACCAGTTCAAGTTGACTGCAGCAAGAGAAAAACTACAATGATGCAGGGTGGGGAATTAGCCTCAGCGATGGAAAGAGAGTGCATCTAAATGAAGAGCAATCTACTGGCAATGCAAGCTAGGATCTAAAGCCAACATGAGACTGGGAACACAGATAGAATTAAAAAAAAAAAGATCAATAAGAACACATGTATTCAAAAAGAACCACATTAACAACTCTCAGTAATAGGAACTGTATGCAAAGCCGTATCAAGTTAGTAACTCAAGTTCTTTCACTTATTGATAGACTATCAATAATAACTTATTGATAGTTATTCTGTGCTCAGCATTTACTATAACTTATTGATAGACTGACTATCATAAGTTCCTGTTACATGCACTGTACCATCTTAGGAATATAAGAAAGAAAACCCCAGTAGACCTGAGTCACACCCTTGAAGAATAGAAATGTCTACTTGAAGAGACAGACATATAGTGTGATTAAAATCCAATGGGATGCAGAGATGGAAAAATCAGAGTGCTCATGAGCTGCTGGTGGGAAAGCAAGATGGTATAACCCCTTCGGCAAGCAGTCCAGCAGCTTCATAGAAGGTGAAACATGAAGTTACCATATAACCTAGCAAATTCCAACACCACCTATATACCTAACAGAGCTGAAAACATATGCTCAGATAAAAACTTGTACTCAGGGATGCCTGGGTGGCTCAGTCAGTTAAATGTCTGCCTTGGCCTCAGGTCATGGTCTCAGGGGCCTGGGGTTAAGTCTCTCATCAGGTTCCTTGGCTCGGTGAGGAGCCTGCTTCTCCCTCTGCCTGCTGCTCCCTCTGCGTATGTGCTCTCTCTCTGACAAACAAAAACAAACAAACAAAAAACTTGAACTCAAATACTCATAAGAGCCAAGAAAAACAAACTCCAACATGTGTCCCTCAACTGGTGAAAGGATAAATTGGATGTATGTCTGTAAAATGGCATGGTATTCAGCAATAACAAGGAATGAAGTACTCAGATTCGGGTGTGTTCAGATTCAACATGATTCAACATGAATGGAACTTGAAGATATTATGCTAGGAATCCAGTCACCAATGACTATATATTGTTTGAATCCAAACGTCCAGAAGTGGCAAATCTATAGATACGGAAAGTACTAATAGCTACCTAGGTCTGGAGGATTTAAGGAAAATGGGGAGTGGGAATTAGTAAGTATGAGTTTTAAACTTTCTAGGGAGAGAGATTGTTATGTCATGAAGTCACACAACTTCATGAATATACTAAAAACAATGGATTAAACTATACATTTTAAGTGGGTTAATTCTACTACATGAATTCTATTCCAATAAAGTTATTATTTACTGACTTATTTATGGATTTTAGAGAAAGAGAGAGAGATCCTGGGAGCAAGGAGAAGGGCAGAGGGAGAGGGAAGGAAATCGCAAGCAGACTGCCTCCCTAGCACAGAGCCGGACACAGGCCTGGATTCCAGCACCCCAAGTCAGGACCTGAGCCAAAATCAAGAGTCAGCCAGTTAAGCGAGCCACCCAGGAACCCCAAAGTTATGATATACTTAAGATATCTACTAGTATGTATGTTATGGTAAAAGAACAAGAAAAATGTTATGAGAAAATTCAGAGGAATAACAATAATATGTAGGGGACTGGGTGAATGAATAGTCAAGCTTCTCTAAGATTTAATATTGGAGATAGATTCTGAAAGCTCAATAGAAGTTTACAGAATCCATTCTGCCAAGTAGTAGGATTTTTAGGTTTGATTTTTAATTCTTTCCTTCCCCCAAATTACCACCAACCACTGAAACAACCTCTAACTCAAGATTCTCAATCTACTGGATAAGAAAGAATAGTTGAAAAATATTCAAGAAATTTTAATGAGAATCTATATTTTGTGAAGTGTTTCCATATTTTAATAAGATGTCAGTAAACTTCCTCTGTAAAGTAACATACAGTAAGTCTTTTGGGCTTTGAAGACCATAATCCTCTACTGTAACTCTCAACTCTACCACTGTAGTCAGAAAGCAGTCATAGGTAACAAATAAGTGGGCATGGCTGTATTTCAATAAAATGTGATCTACAAAATCACGTGGTATGTGGGATTCAGCCCATGGGCTACATTTGCTGGGTTATGATCCATATTCCCCAGCTTGCCTTTCCAAACTCTTTCCCAGTTCTCTGCAAGTCACCAGAAATTTTCCTGCCTCTGCAGGGATTGCTAGCACCAGTTATTTTCTACAGAGCCTGCTTAATTAATACTTTTTGTCTTTTGAATGGGATGGATATCAGGACTGAAAACTGGATTTCCTCTGGTAAAAATTAGGAATATTTTTACAGTAACTATCCAAATTTTTGTTAAAGATGTTAAGTATAGACCAGGAAAAACAAGTAATATCTAACAGATCCCAAATGAATATAACTAGCATTCTTATACTCTATTAGTCTATATTTTCACAATAATCCTTAAGGGTATGTCCAAAATAAACATATCGTCTATGGTTGAGGAGATATAAATACACCAAATACTTATGAAGACTGAATAAAAGGGTATCTTTTATCTTGAACTTAGATTAGCGTATAGTTTCAACTGCTTAAATCTTGATAATATAGTATTGACTGAATTTTGGGGTTCAAATAATGCCAAATATATGTTATATCTCAGAAACACAACTCTAAAGTTGTATTCTCCAGACTTCTGGAGCCAAGGGATATTTGATATTTGAATAACTACTATGAGCTAAATGGAGGCAAGTGCTATGGAATGGGAGAATTCTGGGCTAGCAGTCAGAAGACCCCATTTCTCACCCTATCTCTGACATTTGGTATTAATGGGATACGAGACAAGTTGTCCCTGGACATGTTAAAGAGTTTTCCACATATATGAAAGTGTGTAAAATTTTATACAGGGTTATAAAAATGTTACATTATTATTATATATTTCAAAATGATATTGTTAAGTAAGTAACCTTCTGAGGTTAATCAAATTTATTTTCTGAAGAACATTCACTGAGTTCTAAGGATAAAATAGAGCAAATACCATATTCGTTGCCAAGAGTGTATTTAAAAGTTGAGTTTTCCATATTCCAAAATCAAAGAGCTAAAATAAGTAAATCGTTATTACTTGGCATTGGCACTTTTGGAAAGTCAACTATTTGACTTTCACTATGGGAACATTTCCTAATACTGTGTGTGTAAAATCTTTAAAAGTATGTATATTCACCACTAATCATGATACACCAATAATGAATGGGCAGACTTCTTTGTTTGCTGGGTAAGACAACTATAGTCTCTCCTCTGAGACAGGACAGAATGAGTGTTTGCAGCTGGCCACTGGGGGAAAAAAAAGATTTCTAGAGGGACATTATCATTTAGTTGGGTAGTTTTTTTTTACTATAAGAATGAAATATAACAAAGACAAAACACTGGTAAACTGAAGTGAGTTCTCTTAGCTCTATAAATGCAAAAAATTACATATTGTTAGAATCATTTGTTTAAAGTGATTTACTTAATTTTCTACAAAGATTAGGGACCTGGGATATTTCTAAACATCTAAACCCCTGAAGAAATAGGATTAGCAAAATGAATAATATTCACAGACATTTCTTAGTGTATGAGGATATCCATTCTGGTGATAAATTTTAGAGTCAGGGGAAGAAGAAATTATGGACTAAGTAAAAAATCATACAGATCCTAAGAACAAGTCTTTTCACGGGAGGAACAACAGAACAAAGAACACCGAGATGATAGCAATTTTCTGTGATTAGAGAACGTATAATACTGATGGGGAGTCTAAGGTTAGGTGTAAGCTCCTTTTGGTAATGACTATCACACCTTTTAAATCTCCTTTATACTCCTGATCTCACCTGTCTTGAGCCAATGCAGAGGAACTGTGGTATAAAAAAAACCAGTTTTTACTGATATGTGCCACCTACTAGTTGTATAACTAACTCTTCAAATCACTGTAACAGTTCAGGCCTCTGTTTTCTTATCTGTAAGTTTAAGGAATTACGATCTAATAATTCTGAAGATGACTTCTATGTCTGACAGTTTCAGTAGGCTACTCTAGAGAAGGAAATGTTAAAGATTTATTTTTTCCAATTTACATTCTTCAATTTTGTGAAAAACTTTTTCTTCAACCAAAAAGGCACATCTTCCAAATATAAGAATTTGACGGCTAGACTCTTATCCACAAAGGAAATAAACAAGTGAATTGACAACTATTTGCTGATAAAATGATCAGGTAGAAAAGCCAAAGGAGTCTTAAACAAGCTTGTACAACTGTTAAATTTAACAATGTCATATGACACAATGTCAGTTAAAAAAAAAAACCTATATAATAACAGCCAAGCGGGGCGCCAGGGTGGCTCAGTGGGTTAAAGCCTCTGCCTTCAGCTCAGGTCGTGATCCCAGGGTCCTAAGATCGAGCCCCACATCGGGCTCTCTGCTCAGCAGGGAGCCTGCTTCCTCCTCTCTCTCTGCCTGCCTCTCTGCCTACTTGTGATTTCCACCTGTCAATTAAATAAATAAAATCTTAAAAAAAAATAACAGCCAACAACTACAAATTGCAACTTTTTAAAAAAATACCATTTACAATAGCATTCAAAATGTGAGATGCTTAGGGATAACTTAACAAAACATGTTTAAAACTATAATACAATGTTGAGAGAAATAAAAATCAAAATTGAATGAGAGATATACCATGTTCATGGGTTGGAAGACAACACTGCTACAATATAAACTCTTTTCAAATTGACTTATAGATTCAACAAAATATGAATCAAAATCACAGCAGGCTACTTGTGGAAACTGATAGGCTGATGTTAAAATTTATATGGAAATTGAAAGGACTCAGAATAATCAAAACACTTTGGAAAGAACGAAGATGGAAAATTTGCACAGCCTGATTCTAAAATCTGCTATAAAAGTCAGTGATAAAGATAGTATGGCATTGGCATATATAAGTTATACATAGATCTGCACATATATGGCCAACTGATTTTTGTCAAATGTGCCTAGGTAATTATAGTACTAAATTTACCTGTAAATATCTTTAAAAAATAGCAAGAATACAATCTTTGTGACCACGAGGAAGCAAAAATAAGGAAAAAAAGTACAAACTATAAAAGGATAAAAGTGATAAACTGAACTTGATCAAAATTAAAAACTCCTGTTCAGAAAATGAAGCTCATCTCAAAGGAAATGAAAAGTCAAGTCACAGACGACGAAGAAATACTTGCAATGCATATACCTAAAGACTCTGACTCAGAATATATAAGGCACCCTTACCACTCTCAGTAAGAATCAACAATTCAATTAAAAAATGGACCAAACTCCACACACACCAAACAGATAATCACATCAAAAAAATGGGCAGAAGACAGGAACAGACACTTCTCCAAAGAAGACATACATATGGCTAACAGACACACATGAAAAAATGTTCATTATCATTAGCCATCAGGGAGATTTAAATCAAAACCACATTGAGATACCACCTTACACCAGTTATAATGGCCAAAATCAACAAGACAGTAAACAACAAGTGTTGGAGAGGAGGCGGAGAAAGGGGAACCCTCTTACACTGTTGGTGGGAATGCAAGTTGGTGCAGCCACTTTGGAGAACAGTGTGGAGATTCCTTGAGAAATTAAAAATAGAGCTACCCTATGACCCTGCAATTGCACTACTGGGTATTTACCCTAAAGATACTGATGTAGTGAAAAGAAGGGCCATCTGTATCCCATGCAGCAATGGCCACAATTGCCAAACTGTGGAAAGAGCCAAGATGCCCTTCAACAGATGACTGGATAAAGAAGATATGATCCATACATACAATGGAGTATTATGCCTCCATCAGAAAGGATGAATACCCAACTTTTGTATCAACGTGGATGGGACTAGAAGAGATTATGCTGAGTGAAATAAATCAAGCAGATAGAGTCAATTATCATATGGTTTCACTTACTTGCAGAGCATAAGGAATAACACGGAGGACACTGGGAGACGGAGAGGAGAAGGGAGTTAGGGGAAATTGGAAGGGGAGAGAAACCATGAGAGACTGTGGACTCTGAGAAACAAACTAAGGGTTTTGGAGGGGAGGGGGGCGTGGGGGGGATGGGTGAGCCTGGTGGTGGGTATTAAGGAGGGCAGGTATTGCATGGAACACTGGGTGTGGTACATAAACAATGAATCCTGGAACACTGAAAAAAATATAAAATTTAAAAAATAAAAAATAAAATAAAAAATGGGCCAAGAATTTGATGACACTTCTCAAAAGAAGACAAATGATGGCCAATAAGTGCATAAATAATAGACACCCCACATCATTAGTCAAAAGGGAAATAAATATAAACCATAATCAGATGTATCTATAAAGTACAAAAATAGCTAAAATTAAGAAGACTGACAATAGTAAGACTAACAGTTGCCAGGACTGAGGACCAGCTGGACCTCTCATACACTGCTAGTGAGAATGTAAAATGGTGCATTTAGGAAAAGTCTGGAAGTTTCTTAAGCAGTTAAATGGTTAACCATATGACTCAGAAATACTCCTGTTGGGTATTTCACAAGAGGAATAAAAACTATGTCCATACAAAAACTGGCACATGGATGTTCACAGTAGCCTTACTCATAGTTCAAAATGCAATTAAAAATGTGCCCAGATACACAGACCAGTGGAACAGAGTAGAGAGCCCAGATATGGACCCTCAACTCTATGGTCAAATAATCTTCATCAAAGCAGGAAAAAATATACAGTGGAAAAAAGATAGTCTCTTCAATAAATGGTGCTGGGAAAGTTGGACAGCTATATGTAGAAGAACTCGACCATTCTCTTACACCGTACACAAAGATAAACTCGAAATGGATAAAGGACCTCAATGTGAGACAGGAATCCATCAGAATC
>PISX010034343.1:0-14102 GCA_004024625.1 Mellivora capensis
GATTGGGAGGGAGACAAACCATAAGTGACTCTTAATCTCACAAAACAAACTGAGGGTTGCTGGGGGGAGGGGGTCAGGAAAGGGGGGTGGGGTAATGGACATTGGGGAGGGTATGTGCTATGGTTAGTGCTGTGAAGTGTGTAAACCTGGCAATTCACAGACATGTACCCCTGGGGATAAAAATATGTTTATAAAAAATTAAAATTAAAAAAAAAAAGAAAGAAAAAAAAAGTCGTCATCCACATGGAAAAAAGATGATGTTAAATCATGACTTCACATAATATAGATAAATGATTTCAAAAGGCATTACAGACCAAAAATGAAAAATAAGGCTTTACAATATTTGGAAAAATAAAAAAGAATACACTTAGACTATTAGCCTGAGAGCAGATTCCAGAGATAAAAGCAAACTAATTTTAAAGAAAAAAACAAATTTAACAACAAATTGAAACCTACTGTATAACACAAACTCCTTCATAAGTGTTTAAAGCCAAAAACTGGAAGAAAACAGTTATAAAACACATATTGCATAAAAGGTTATATCCAAAACAATCAAAGTATGCCTGCAAATCAAAAAATAATAAGCAATTTTGGCAAAGTGTTAACAGTACTTAGAAAATCTGCTGGAGGTGCTCTCCCTACTATCCTGCATTTCCTTCCACAGTTCTGTAGCTTGTACAACTGTCTTATCTTTCTAAAATGATATTCAGTTCAGCAGGGCTTCAAGTACATGAAAGTAGAAATGAACAATCCATCAAGAAAACACTGATGAATGAACATTTTATTTATACCATGGAAGACTATAGAGTATTAAATGCATGAACAAAATCTAAGTTTCCAAAATATGCAATGAAGTTAAAAAAAAAAGCAACAAGTTACAAATGATATAATGTGCCTACATTTTAACAACAGAAAAATCACTTTTATAAGGATGTATATAAATATGATGAACATATAAGAAGAACTGTTCATGGTATTAATACATGTGATTTCAGATGCATCATTTCCTTGGAGGAAGGAAGAAATGGAAAAAAATATATAGTTAGGTCTTAGTGATTTGTGTTCTTAAAACACAAAATCTGAAACAAATATTTCCTGATATAAACAACTGTTAGATTCTGAATAGTAGATACACAAATGTTTATTTTTACCCATATGTTTGAAATATTTTAAAATTAAACTGAATTAAAACCAATATGAAGAAAGGCCCTTTTAGGTATACTGCAAAAAAGAACCAGCTCAAATGGCAAAGAGCAGACTTCTAGAGCCACAGTGATATCAAAGGTGCCAAATCCTGGTATAGCGGAAAGTCATCCTCAATTCAAACACTGGACTGAGGTGTCTATCTGTTCAACTCCACAAAAGACTAAGAATTGACAACAGTGTCCCAGTACTGTGAGCTTGTTCCAAGATTCAGTTTAATTCCACACAAACCTGTACTTTACAGCCCTGACACTCATTCTGGGTTGGGCACATAAACAAACATTATAAAAGGGAATTTAATGGAAGGATTAGGAGCACCATCTGTTCATGAGTCAGCAAAAACAGAATTTCTATCAAGCATTTTAATTATTTATTTATGAAACTTGTTTTAGTATTGTCAGAGGCCTCCAGGCCAAACCCAAGAGTCCAAATTACAGTGTAAACTGCAAACTTGAAATTACTAAGCATAATGCCCTCAAGAAAAAGCTAAAAAAGAACTATCATGACAAATACTTTCAAAGTGCACTTTTGCCTTAAACTGGGCTCCCAGTATATCCAGCTTATTATGTAATCCAATAAAGGGATCAGCATTTGTTTCACATCAAAAAAGCTTTCTCCCTTAACACATTTTACCTATTGTCCAAGGCAGTTCCTCCAGGGACATCCAACATTAGCATGCAAATGTCCTTGGCTAGGTACAGCTCTTACATGACCACCCTGTACGCTTTATGTCTCTATTCAATACCATTTAATCTATAACTTCTATGCTCACCTTAAACATAAAAAAATAATTGTCAAGAGATTTATAGGACCCTCACTTGGTTTAAGATTATGTTCAATAAGCTTGAAATGCTGAGTAGTTCTCCAATCTTAAACAAAGAATTTCTTAAGATGTCATCAAAATCAGAGATTAAAACCAAGCTTACAAAATAGAGCAAGGTATCTAATTTTTTTTCCTCCTTCGTACTACATAATGATATCTCACAGGGAGAGATAAAAGCCAAAATGTGTGTATACATAAAGTTGGGAGAAACAGAGAAGAATTTAAGGAGGGAAAAGGGGCAAAGAGTTTACTTGGTTGAGTGAAAATTATATTTTAAGCTCCTATTCCTACTTTTGATAGTCTAGAAACACTATTTCTGATAAGGGAACAGCCTGAACCAGCTGTCGCAATACTAAACCTTCCTCCCAAAAATATTCACTTCACTTATAATACGGCTCTACTGCTCACAAATACAAAATCAGCAGCTTTCCTTAGTTGCTCATCTAGAAAGAGCAAAAAAAAAAGGGGGGGGATGGAAAGAACATTCTGTTGCATTTAAATATATCTTGATTTATACTATTTTATCTATTAATATGTTGTAATTCACTCTGAAAAATCCGTACTTCCTGTGAAAATATTGATATAATACTTTGACATTTGAAAGTACCTTTTAAATTCATTATTAATGTCTTTGTAATGGCTTATGAAGTTATCACTATCATTTTTCTTTTTACCTATTTTACTTGTAACGACACAGAAGCCTAGAGATCCTAAGTTCTATAATTTTTCCAAGATCATGCAGTTCCCCAAAGGAGATCTGAGTAAAAATCCTCTCACATATATCTTGAACACTTTCTACTATAAATTTCTTACATGTTAAAATTCACAAATTTATTTTTGTCCTAAATATTATACTTGACTGAAAAAAAGGGCTTTGTTTTCTTATACCACATATCACATTTAATGAAAATGCACTACGAAACCATTTTGAAAATGCTTTCAAATTTGAAAAAGCACTATGAAAATATAGCTATTATAGCACCAGTTTTATAGAAATCTAATATAGATATTCTCAATATACAAAAATATGAATTTTATATTCATTGAATTCAAACATGCATCACAACTAAGCTAGAGGATATCAGTGCTTGAATACATGATACAGTGTTGTTTTGAAAAATTTAAAAAAATGCATAAAGTTTTTAAAATAGAACTTTCCAAATAGGAGTAAATTTATATATATATATATATATACATATATATATATATGCATGATAATTACTACAGTCACCACCATTAGCATTTATATTCATGGATAATCACTAACTCCATTTGGTATTGGTATCAAGTTATACTGCATTTACACAAAATGAAGAAAATAAGAAAGTTGTAGAATGGAGGTGGCATCCATACCTAAACATGAAATTCCCATTGATTTGATGTGAGGAGGACAGAGATTAGATTCTAGGATTGGTCAAATGCTGATAATAAGAAAGAGTGTGCCATGTATGCTGTTTACTTTTCCTGAAATCCAAGAACCATAATGTAAAATGATGAAGACCATCAGAAAGAAACGAAAAAGAGAATGTCCTCAAAGTGGCATCTTTAAGGGCAGATAGTGTGGAAGAATGCCAGCATACTTAAAATGTAAAAAAACTAGTGATAGACTCTTACAGATATCTCTATATATATTATTTATCACCAATTCATAAGTAAATATAGTGCAGGAAAGTTTAATCAACTTACCTAATATCAAAAAGCTAGTAAAAGCCAGAACCAAACTCCAAATCCAACACACTAACCTTTAGATGGAATTATTTGTTATATTTTTTATGTTCATTTTGTGTAAGTTCATTTCTATGTAAAGTTAAGAAGCAATAAAGAACATGTCAGTCTAGATTCAATATCAAACAATAAAGAAAAGCAGGTCTGAGAGAAAAATGTGAATGAGAACCTATCCTAGGATAAAATAAATATCTATGTTTGTCCTCACAAGCTTTATGAACATAAAATGCTGAACATGATGAGAAACAATCTAGTGTACTATAATAAAAATCAAAAGTATTTGAATTTAACTACTTTCTGTGACCACGTATGTTCACAGGGATTCTACATCTTTTGGGTATGAATTTCTTAGGCAAGATCATGTTTGTAAATACATAAAATATCAAATTAAATATTCAACTAATCAGTAATTTAGCAACAAAACTCTAAAAAAAGTCTATGTGACAAAATTTGTCAGAATAAAAACTATATTTTTTGTAATACTTTGAATCTGATAAGTCAAGAATCAGTAATCTAAGCTTTCAATTCAAGAATGTACAAAAATATAACAAATCAACTTCAAGAAAAATTAGAAAAAAAGGAATGTTAATAGAAGAAGCCAATGGAAAAGATGGCAGACATACAATATAGAACCTCAATAAAGTCAAAAGTTTGCTCTTTGAAAAGCTTTAAAAATGTTGAAAAACATCAAGGAAGACTGATGAACAAAAAGGAAAGAAAAGACGTACTACCAATTACAGGAAGGAAAAGAGAGGCATCATTATAGACCTTACCGATACTACAAAGATAATACAAAAATATATATAACTTTGCATCGATAAACTTGACAGCTTAAAATAAATACACTAATTCTATGGAAATACAACTCACTAAAACTGATACAAGAAAAAACAAAATCTGAATAGTCCTGTATCTGTTAAAGAACTTATATTTGAAGTTAACACATACTTCATGGCCTATAATGGATGAATGAATAAAGAAAATGTATACACACACACACACACACACACACACACAGGAATATTATTCAACTATAAAAATAAATGAAATCCTGCCATTTGCAACAATGAGATGAAACTGGAGGGCATTAATGCTAAGTGAAATAAGCAGATTTCATACAGACAGAGAATAGAACGGTATTTGTCAGGGGCAGGTGTAAGGGGGAAATGGAATGATGTAGGTTAAAGGATAATACACATTTCAATTACAAGAAGAAGTTCTGGGGATACAATGTACCTCATGGTGATTGCTGTTAATAATATGGTATTGTTTACTTGAAAGTTGCTCAGAGTAGATCTTAAGCCTTCTCACCACAAAAAAAGAAAAAAAAAGTTAACTGTTAATTTTGTGAGGTGATAGGTGCACTAAGTATCTTGATCTTGGTAATTATTCCACAACGTATACTTATACCAAATCATCACATTCTACAATTCAAATATCCACAATTATATTTGTCAATTACAGTTGATCCTTAAATAATATGGGTTTGAACTGAGAAGTTCCACTTATACATGGATTTTCTTCAATAAATACACCACAATACTGTAAATGTACTTCCTTATGATTTTCTCCATAGCCTTTTCTTTTCTCTAGCTTATTTTATTGTAAGAATACAGTATATAATACATAGAACATACAAAATATGTGTTAACCAACTGTTTATGTTATTGGTAAGGCTCCAATCAACAATAGGCTGCAAGCAGTTATGTTTTGGGAGAGTTAAAAGTTGTACATGGATTTTCAACTGTGGGTGGGGTTGATGCCCTTAATTCCACATTGTTCCCCTAAGGGTCAACTGTGTTCCTCAAAAAGTTGAAAAAAAAAAAAAAACTCACAATAATACAAACTCCACAGACAGATAAATTCACTAATGAATTTCATCAAATACTGAAAGCAGAAATAAGTGTTTTTAAAAGTTTGTTGACTGAATAAAGGAAAAGACTTTAAAAAAAGAAAGTATTTTTACATTTAATAAAAACTTACTATCCTGTTAGATAGAGCTAAGGCTTTCCTGAAGGGAATTTGTATCTTAGGGAGCAACTTTAGAGTATATATCTGAAAAGAAAAAAGGCTGAAAGTCAACAGGCTAAACTATTTCCCCCCCAAAAAAAAAAAAATAGAAAAATAAAAATTCATCCAAGTGTTATAATTTTAAAATGATATGGATAATAAAGCTTTTTGGCATTATAATAATCATATACAAAGCTCAACTTGCCAAATCCTAAATACAAATTTTCAAAGTTTATTTGAAAGAAAATAATTCCTTATGACTAAAAACAAAAGTGAAAAATATTCATTTCTTACTGGAAAATACATGCAAATTATGAAGATTTTTGTTGTCCTCTAGTTATAAAACTCATACATTTTTTCATCCTATTCATGCCCTGTAAAGAAGAGTTGCCATGAAGAGGGAACTAGCAAAAATTTAGTTGATAAAAAATCCATAAGGGTAAATCAAATCCATATTTTTCATTGTTAGATTCATCTTCTAATAAGGTTGTATATAAGATTTCTCCTATATCATATCACCAGCTATATGATTGAGGATAAATTAATAAATATTGTTTTTGTTGTTACTTATATGTTCGTCTGTTCATGACTGACATGAACTAATGTCATAATATGTCAATAAGCCACAGTTAAGCCACAGTTAAGAAGTTATTCCAATAAATGGTGAAATTTCAAGATAAGAATTCATAGACAGCCATAGATACAGAATTCTAGTCAGTTTTTAAGTAAGTCACCATTGTATTAAATAATCACAAAACATGGGACTCCTGGGAGGCTCAGTCAGTTAAGCATCTGCCTTTAGCTCAGGTCATGATCCCAAGGTCCTGAGATCCAGTCCCATATCTGGCTCCTTGCTCAGCAGGGAGCCCGCTTCTCCCTCTGCCTGTCACTCCCCCTGCTTATGCTCTCTCTCTCTCTCTGACAAATAAATAAATCTTTTAAAAATATAACCACAAAATCATTTTTTTAAAGTTCCATGGTTTACATATATTTGCTTTACCTGTTTTTTTAGTGTAGATATTTTAAATATATTACCAATAGTTAGTAGTACAATATTATTATGAATTAGCAAAGCTTATGGCCAAAACCTACAGCTAGACACTGAAGCTAAATTAAAAGCTTTTGTTAATTAATCACCTGATTAATTATAGCTCCACAATATAAATGTGTACAAATAAAATATTAAAAAGCCCTTTCCATGGGCCTATTTCATTTACACATTGCACATAATGTTTATATAGATTTATAGTTTAATATTGTTTGATGGGAGAGGAAGGCCTGATGGGCTCAGTTGGGTGTCCTATTCTTGGTTTCAACTCAGGTCATGATCTCAGGGTTGTGGAATCAAGAGCCCTGTTTTGGGCTCCTCACTCAGTGCGGAGTCTGCTTGAGATTCTCTCCTTCTCCCTCTGCCCTTCCGCCTCTGGAATAAACAGATAAAAATTTTAAAAAATATTGCTTGCTGGGAGAAATCTGAGAAAAAGATAACTCTGGCAATGTGCCATCTTAATTGGAAGGCATATTTTCAGTTTCAAATCTATGCAAAGGTAAATGAGTGAATATTTAGTGGTTAATATACACTCATCACCGCTCCCTCAGAAATAATCTTTTCCATCCATTTTACAGATGAGAGATATATGTATCAGAGAAGTCACACTGCTTTGCCACGGTCATAAAACTAAATGATAAAACCAGTACTCAAGCACAGTTTAAAATACAGAAAAACAAAAAGCAAAATGTCTTGAGTTATAATCCTCTGAAATGAGTTACATTCTCACACAGTTCAACAATTTTGAGTTACATGTATGCAATATGACAGATACAACCAATAATTGCACTGATTATTTGTCCAGAATAATCTGCAGAATGCTGAGATCAACAGAGAACTGGCTTACCATCCTAGGGGTTGGCAAACTCACTACCTTCATGAATCATGGTGAGGCAGATCTCCTGAAACTTTTGAGCAAATCCAACTTTTCCATGCAGATGGAGATGAGTCTGCTACAAAAGTGGATATCTGAGAAAGACTTTAATGTTTTAGGGTCGCTTGGTCTCAACTAAATGCATTTGAAAGGTTTCTTATTTGTTGGTCAATCTAGTAGTTACTGTTCAGTGGGTAAATTCCTAAATGATAATTCACACAAAATTAATAGCTTCTGTAAGAACAGTCTGACTTCTTTGTTGACACACAGTCACCCCCCCAACTGCCCATTCCAATTAAAAATAAAACCAGTGATTCTCATTATGCAATACATCTGGTATATTTAAAAATGAAATGGGAATTATCTCTGCTAATGTTGAACAATGAAAATACTAACAATTTTCCACTATAATAAGTCCGGTGAGCTGAAACATAGAGTGTTTTGCAAGTTACTTCATTTTTCACCACTGAGCTAGGGAAAAGTGAAGTAGCTGACAAATAATTGTTCAGATGTCCATATCTGTAGTATATTTATCAAATGTCTAATCTCTTAAGATCATATGAGGCAATTTGTGTTTTCTTATTATGTCTATCAGTGTTCCACTGACAGTTTGGTTAAAAAAAAAAAGAAAATTTTTATTTTATCACTGCTTCTTGAGCATGTTATTACCTATTCTATTTGCCTAATACAACTGACTGAAGAAAAGCACAGGCTTCTAAGAAATTTGTCAATCAATGTATAACTGATAGTTTTCAATTCACTTATTTTATTATTATTATTTATTTACTCACTTACTTGAGAGAGAGTTTGCATGAGTTCGGGGAGGGGGGGGCAGAGGGAAAGAATCGGAAGCAGACTCCCCATTGACTGTGGGGCCAGACACGTAGTTCAATCCCAGGACACTGAGATCATGACCTCAGCTGAAACCAAGAGCCAGATTCTTAACTGAATGAGCCACCAAAATGTCCATCATTCATATTTACTCTAAACTAGATCATACAATTGAATGGGTTTGGATCCAAGGCACAGGACAAGGGTACCAGATATCCTAGAAATGTTACAGAAAATTGTTTCCCCACTTGCTCTTAATAGGTCATATCATACTCCATAATAATCTGAAAGGAAAAACAGACTTCTAGTAGAGAACCCACATAGAACTTTCCATTTATCAGTTCTTAAAGGGGACAATCAAGGTGAGCAATCATACCTTTAAGATGCCAAAATATTTTTATTTTTTTGCAAATTTTT
The DNA here is from genome assembly GCA_004024625.1 of Mellivora capensis. Taxonomy (NCBI): domain Eukaryota; kingdom Metazoa; phylum Chordata; class Mammalia; order Carnivora; family Mustelidae; genus Mellivora; species Mellivora capensis. The sequence goes on from PISX010034343.1 coordinate 8,932, forward strand.
ATTTGAAAGTTTGTTATATTGTTAGCCCGTAAAAGAGAAAGAGGTAAAAAAACAGGGAATCAAACTATTTTAAATTGGTTTAAAAACAGGAAGCACATTACTTTTAAAGAATATTGCTGAATAGGCATGTGTGCAACATGCATTTGGTTTATGAATGGCATTCAAGTGGAAGAAAAGTCATATTTCATAACTTTCTTAGAGATCAAAATAATCTAATATGGTTTGTTTCTTCTTGTCACTCAGGGACAAGAGGAAATTCTTAGTCACGCATTGTATTCTAGGATAGGAGATGGTAGAGGGAAGGACCCTCACTATGTCTACGGTTTTACTCAAGTCCTAGGAAGGCATATTTTGTCCCGAAAACTTGAAGAGCCTTGGGTTTAATGCGAATTGGTCACTGGGATGTTATCTGACTATGTTCATGTAGTTCATTTGAAGATGAATTGCTTTCTTGCCTTGGGCACGAGAATCTTTCACTTTATTTCCCAAAGCCATGAGCCTTGGCATTCAGCTCCTGGCAGCTACATATCACTCCATCAAACATGTGGCCTTCCTCTGGTGCTCTGTTGGGTTCTGGGCTCAAAGTTTTGCCATTGCTATGACCTACAACTGTAAGCTCATTTCTTTTGAGAAATTACTACATGTTGGGCTACTTGTCCTTTTCAAATGATAGCAATAACTTCTCCCTTTTCTTATCTGAAACAGGAATGAAACTGTAAAGCCCTTTAGTTGTAGGAGAACAGATGAGTAGTATAAAGCAAGCTCAGGCTTTTAGAAACAGTAATGCCCTACCACTTGGCTCCACCCCACCTTCCAGAATACGAGTAGAAAACAGGTTAGATTGATTCTTGCTTAATGGTCCACAGGAAACACACAAAACAAAACAAAACAACCATACACCGGTTTTCTTCTTCAAAATACACCTTGTTACATAAGTTTTATTTTTAAAAAAAAGCAAAAGTTAAAAAGTGAAGTAGAATATTAATTAAATTTTCTAAATTTACCCTTCAAGAATTCTTTAGTTTTATCTCTTACAACTTATCTATTTTGCAAATAATTATATAAGAATTAGAGAATATTGCCCTAATCACACAGATAAATGAGTAAAAGGAATAACTGTTAATAGCTCAAAAGGTTTACGTTTGATGACAAGTATAATACAGACTTCTCAAGAGAGATTATTTTCATTTCATTTATTACTTAATAGACTATACAGAACAACTCTAAAGTGGTACCAACAAAAGTAGCAATGAAAAAGTACTACAAGTTTGGTACCTACCTTTTATTGTTCATAAAGTAATATTTTGGGGCTTGCCTGTTTTTCAATAGCAACAGGAGGAAGTAGTTTGTTAGACGCTCTTACTGTCTTTTTACAATAGGCAGGCTAGATTTTATTGCTATGGTCTGAACAATGTCCTATTATTGTTCATTTAGATAAAAACTTACTCATAAAAATTATGGTGTAATAACTTAGGAAATACATTTCACATAATTTTCCAAGAAGTTCTGCCAATAAAACATCCAAGGAAAGAGTTTACAGCCTATTAATTTCCTATACTCCCTCCGAAGCCCTTATGAACATTCTTGTATCCACTGTGATCATCTTCAAAATAAATATATTTCAGAAATATATATAATATGTGCATGTATGAATGTATATCCTTATCACCAGTAATGATAATGGAAGTAATGTTAGTATTTGCCTTTATCATTCTAGTATACATTTGTCTAAGAATCAAAAATTTCATAAATTTCCCTAAAAGGCAACAAGCAAATAGATTACACTAAATACATCTTATAAATAAAAAAAAAAAGTTCAGAGGGACTTCCACTTCTGGGAAGACAGCCTAGATATACTTATCCCTGGTTCCTCTGGTTGAGTATAACTGAAAATAAACACTATATATAAAACAAACATAAGAAAACTGAAAGCTAGAGAAACTGAAAAGGGGAAAATGGCAGTGGATCTCAGGGACCAAAGCAAGACATGGCAATTAATTCAATGATTTGGTTTTTTAAAAAAAGATTTTCTTTATTTCAGCTTGAGAGAGAGAAAGTGATCGAGAGAGCACACAAGTTGGGGGAGGGTCAGAGGAAGAGGGAAAAGCAGACCCTGCACTGAGCAGGAAGCCAAGGGGGATTGGATGCCAGGACTCTGAGACCAGGACCAGAGCTGAACCAGGTGCTTAACCCTCTGAGCCACCCAGGTGCCCCAAATCAGTAGGTTTTCCTTTTGCTCCACATATTCCAGCCTTGAAGCAAAGAACTGGCAACTGAGAAACTCCAATGGGCACGGATATAAAAGCCCCAACAAAAGTCTGCTTTCTCTAGTCAAAGAACCAGGAGAAGGACAAGCCACTAAGACAGAAAGCTCTTAGGCAATAATCACTCCACGCAAGTCAAACATCATGGAAAAACTTTGGCCCTGCCCCATTCACACCTGCAAATATTAAGTAAGGAGCCTAGATTTCCACCCTCACTGGGCTCTAACAAGGTACCTCAACTCTCCTACTGGAGAAGTCTCAGAGAAAACTGAATAGATGCTTCCCATCCTCATCCCTACTGTGTCAGTGGAGATCACATGAGGAGACTGGACTTCTACCACCAACTGGTAGTAACAAGGTGACCTCCTTGCTTCTGTCCTGATAGTGTCAATAGTGTCATAGAGTCAGGGAGGCCTACTCAAAAGAAAGGATTTTCATCAGTAACCATGACAACTCCTGCTCACAGAGTCAACAGAAGCTACCTGTGGAGCAATAAAATGGCATTCCTACACTTCCCAGCCATGTAGGCATTAGTGGAGACCTAGCAGGGGACAGAATTGCTACCCCTGCCTAACAGTAAGGAAGACACTACAGAGGCTGAGTGAAAACCTGGGTTTCTAATTCCCACCTTCCTTACCCTACCAAAATGGTATCAGAGGAGGCCCACTAATGTGGAAGGGTTAAATAAGCTCCAAAGTCTCTTAAAATGTCCATTAGTCACTCCAAGAACCAGAAAAGTCTCAAACTGAATGAAAAAAAGACAACCAATAGCCACCAAAACCAAGAAACGATTAGTATTATCTGAGAAAGAATTTAAAGCAGATATCCTAAAAATGCTTTAGTGACCAATTGTAAACATGCTTGAAAAAAATGAAAAAAAAATCCCAGCAAACATACAGAAAATATAAACAAAATGAAATTTTGGAACTGAAAAACACAATAACTGAAATAAAAATTATCAGAACAAAGAAGGACATCAATAATGATAAAAGAGCCAATCCACCAAGACATAACAACCCTAAATGTGTATGTACCAAATGGCATAGATGAAAACTACATTAAACAAAATCTGATAGAAATAAAAAGAGAAATATACAAATTGACAAGTATAGTTGGAGACTCCAAAACCCCTCTTCCCACAATTGATAGAACTACAGAGAAGCATAGGAAGGATACAGAACAACTAGAAACATCATTAGCCAACAGGATCTAATCAACATTTAGTAAATATTCTACTAATCAACATCAAAATATGCATTCCTTTCAGGACCTACAGAACCCATACCAAGATAGACCATAGACCATATACTGGGCCATTAAAAACAAACAAACAAACAAACAAACAAACAAAAAATAAAAAAAAGAAAACTCATCAACTTCGAGAAATTTGAAATCATGCATCATGTGCTCACTAACCACAACCAGAAATCAGTGACAAATAGATAAGAGGAAAATTTCCAAACACTTGGAAATGAAATGAAATAACACACTTCTCAATAATTCATGGGTCAAGTGGAATTTCTAGGAAAATAAAAAAAGTACACTGAGCTTATGAAAATGAAGATACAATGTATCTTATGTAGTATAAGACAGCTAAAGCAATGCTAGAGGTCAATTTACAGCACTAAATGCATACATTAGAAAAGAGGGAAGTCCTCAAATGCATAATCTAAAACCCTACCTCAAAGGACCTAGAAAAAGAAAAGAAAGAGAAAAATCCCAATGCAACCAAAAGGAAGGAAAAAATAAAAAGATAAGCACATAAGTCAATGAATTGAAATCAACTCAAAAAAAAAAACCTCAAAAAAATAAATGATACAATAGCTGGTTGTTTAAAATGATCAATAAAAATGACAAATTTTTATCAAGGTCTAACAAAAAAAGATATAAATGGCCAATATCAGTAATGAAATAAGGGATACCACTACAGACCCACTATAAGGTCTGTAGATATTAGAACGCTAGTAAGGTAATACTTCAAATATTCTACATAAAGTAATTTGAACTTTGATAAAATAGACTAATTCCTTAAAAAAAAATCTAATAAAATACAACAGAAAATAGAAATTTTGAGTAGTATTATAGCTGTAAAGAAGTTCAATTCCTAGTTAAAAACTCCTAAAATATACAACTTCAGGCTGCTTTCACTGCAGAACTCTACAAAATATTTTAAAAAGAATTAACAACAATATCCAAATAATCCCTTCCCAAAATATAAAAGAGAAAGAAAAAATTCATTTTATGAAGTTAGTATCACACTGATACCAAAACAAAAACAGTCCAATCAAAAGAAATTTATAGATCAGTATCCCTCATGCATATAGATGCCAAAATCTCTAACAAATATAAGCAAATAAAATTAAGCAACATATAAAAAGAATTTTACACCATGACCAAGTGAGGTTTATTTTAGGAATGCAAGGCTAGTTCAATATTTAAAAATCAATCAATATAATCTACTATATTAACCTGCTAAAAAAAAGTTTATCATATCAATTGACACAGAAAAAGCATTTGACAAAATACCCATTCATAATAAAAACACTCTATGAGACAGGAATAGAGGGGGACTTTGTCAACTTTATAAAGAATGCCTACAAAATCTATAGTTAATACTATATTTAATGTTAAAATAACTAAATGCTGCTCTAAAAAAGAAGAATAAGATGAAAATGTCCATGGCAGGGGCACCAGGGTGGCTCGTTGTTTGAGCATCTGACTTTTGATTTCAACTCAGGTCATGATCTCAGCTAAAAAACTCTTAGAAAAAAATAATTCAAAACAAAATTGGGGGGTGCCTGGGTGGCTCAGTGGGTTAAGCCTCTGCCTTCATCTCAGGTCATGATCTTAGGGTCCTGGAATCCTAATAGAGCCCCACATCAGGCTCTCTGCTCAGCAGGGAGCCTG
>PISX010034344.1:0-14095 GCA_004024625.1 Mellivora capensis
ATGTTTGAATTAGAGCAAAAAATACTGAGAAGAAGAGGGAGAAGTTTGCTGTAAGGATCTGACAGTTTGTGTGACATGGGGAAACACACCTGAATGTGGACTATTACAACTCATGAGAATATGATAGACATAGGTAGAGCTAATAACCAAAAAAGTAGGAGATTCAATGGAATCCTAAAAATGCACCAGTAACTTAAAAAGGGAAGAAAAGGAGAAAGGAAACCAGGAGAACATGGACAAAGAAACACTATATACAAGGATGTTATGTGGAATGTCAGTGCTAATCACACCCTGGAAATGGTCTAAATGCAAAGAAAAGACAGATTGTCAAACTGAGTTTAACAGTAATGCCCGACTCTATGTCCCATTTCAGAAAATTACTATAAATGAAACCACGTGAAAATCCAAGTGTAAGTTCAAGACAAGTTCCCACCAATACTGCTACACAATGTATAATATGAAACATTCACAGGGAAGAGACAGAGAGTGAACACTTAAAAATAGTTAGAATGAAATTATTTATATTGCATGTATTTTACACACACAAACAAACAAGAAATATTCACAGTGCTTGTCTCATGAGGAACTGATAGGGAAATAGCCTTCACCCCTCCCTCCTTTCCCCTACATTTAGGGGAAGGGAGGGAAAAATAAAGCAAGAAGAAACCAGAGAGGGAGACAAACCATAAAGAGACCCTTCACCATAAGACACAAATTGAGGTTTGCTGTAGGGAAGAGGCTGGGGGATGTGTAAGGGGGTGATGGATATTAAAGAGGGCACATGAAATAATGAGCCCTAGGTGCTATACGCAACTGATGAATCACTGAACTGTATTCCTGAAACTAATAATACACTATATGTTAACTAATTGATTTTAAATTAAAATGAAAAAATAAAATTAAAAAAATTTTCCATACAGACAGACAAGAGTTCCTCTATGGAGCTGAGAGGTGGGGACAGCTCCACAGGCACCAGATTCATGACGCCTGCCAGGAGCAGAGATTCTCTCCAGCAGCCTGAGAAGGAGCATTTTCACATGAACCAGGGAGACATGACAGAAGTTTGGGGTGGCCAGGTTCAGCTGTAGCCTCAGGAAACAGAACTCTGGGGTCTCCACCATGACCAGGACTCTCTCTTGCTTCTCCTCCTCACTCTCTATCCAGCTCTTGCCCGTATTGCCCTGCCCATGGGCTCAGCCCCCACCGGACCCCAACCATGACCCTGAGATTCAGCTCAGCCCAGGGAATGCTGCAAGGGTGGGCACAATGAGAATGAGCTCTAGAGTCTCCTGATTTTTCAGATCCTGGGATTACCTGTAAGATTAGCTTCCCCCAGTAGAGTGGCCATGACATCCGCATCACTACCACCTGCTCAGGAGACAGACGACAAAACAATAATGTTGAGCAGAGCCCCCGGACACAGGCCAGGGCCCTGCCTGGCCAAACAGCCTCCACTGTCCCCACAGGTTCTCCAGCTCTAACCTGGAACATGAACCCACTGACCTTCTCCATGTGCAAGCCACGGGGCTCTTTAGAGACCAGCCAGGATGGGGATGGCAGTGAGTCCAGAACAGAAATCTTGCTGCCCTGCCTGGCCTCACCCTTCCTCCCTATTTGCTCCCATGGTCAAGCTATGCCCTGAAGAGTTAATAATAATAATAATAATAATAACAACAACAACAACAACAACAACAATAACAGTAATAATGCAGATTTATATGCACAAGTAAACTTTACACAAAAAGCATCATCTGTTCCCACTTACAACAATCTGCACTAATCAGGGTGGGGAAGCATCAGTCTTGACACTTAGTACACAGGAAACTGGTAGTGATAGAACATCACATGGGTTTATTGGATTTGACCCTTTTCTGACGCTCTACCTACTGCTCTCTTCTTTGTATATAGGACACCAGACTAGACCAGGACATTTCAACCCAGGGACAAGTAAAGGAATCCCACTTGCCTTGCCTCCTGCACCATGTATGTGACCTGTCTGTACTGGGGGGGCAGCTGCCTGTGGGAGGCTGGAAACCATGGTCTAATCCCTTCTCAGGTGACAGGTGCTGTGGGGGAACCTGCAGGAGGGAAGCTCCTGGTCTGAGTCCTCCTCCACCAGCAGGGGGCAGAAGAGCTGCATCGCGAACAAGAAGACAGAGTCTGGGGCTGCCCATGGGGAGCCTCACAGGGACACCAATTCTGGGGGTCCACAGGGGTCCAGGGTTCAGTCCCCAGAAAGAAGTTGGAATAATACTCCTATCTCCAGCTGCTGAGGGGACCTTGCTCTGAAGGTCAGACACACAGTGACACCCAGGACATTGACAGGAGTCCTGACACAGTGAATGCCCACATGGGAAATGCAGCTCCCTGCTCTATGCACTGGTGTTCCAGGAGCTGACTCGTCCGAGCTGGACATGTTGAGAACATCCTGACCACTCACTTTCTTATTTATTTATTTATTTATTTATTTATTTATTTATTTATTTGACAGAGATCACAAGTAGGCAGAGAGGCAGGCAGAGAGAGAGGGGGAAGCAGGCTCTCCACTGAGCAGATATCCCGATGCGGGGCTTGATCCCAGGACTCCCGGATCATGACCTGAGCTGAAGGCAGAGGCCTTAACCCACCGAGCCACCCAGATGCCCCAAGCACTCACTTTCTGACTCTCCATCCCTATGTCCCGGCAGAGGCAGACCTGGGACTGCAGCTTATTTGCTCAGGAGGGTCTCAAGGGGTAGGACAAGGAGTACTTGGAGTCCCTGGTCCCTGGAATGAGCACCACAGCCTCCTTGTGAGACTGTCTCCAGAGTGAAGGGATTCTCACTACCTGAGGCCACAGCTCTGGTCCCTGGGTTGTCCTTGTGCAGTGACAGAATCCAGCTCCCTCCTGGGATGCTAGCCTGGCTCCAAAATTCACCCATGTGAAAAGACCTAACTCTGGGACCCTAACAACACATGGTGTTCAAAAGTGTCAGTGGTGATTTCTCATGCAAGTCACATGTTCCATGCAACACTGATGAAGAATCGTAAAGGAATCAATGTGCTGACAATCTATGAGCTGGTCTGCTGTGGGATGGGGGTATGAAATCACCACGTGTCAATACACTAGACATTGTGATCAATCTCCAAAAGCAGATTTTCTCTTAACAAGTGGACTCTCAGGAACCTGGGTGGCTCAGTGGGTTAAACCTCTGCCTTTGGCTCAGGGTCCCATGATCAAGCCCTGCTTTGGGATCTTTGCTTGGCTGAGAGCCTGCTTCCACACACCCCCCAACCTGCCTCTCTGCTACTTGTATTCTCTCTCCCTCTGTCAAATAAATAAATAAATAATCTTTTAAAAAAGCAAGTGGCTCTCACAGACACCAATGCACAAACATTCTGATGAGAAAATTCCACAATCTGATGAAATGGAGAGCATGGGATCACAGTGCCGCAGCGAGACACAGTGGGGACACAATGCAGGAGGAGGAAGGTAATGAAGTCATAGGACCACCTCTCCTTGAACCAGGTGTCTGCATCTCAGAGGACCCATCCCAGCTCCATGGCCAGGCTTCTGAAAGACCCCAGAGAGAGCCAAGGGCAGACCCCATGCAGAGTAGTTTTATTTGGTTATCATGTGTTCAGATGCCAGGAAAGTAACTGATCCCAGATGTTTGTTGTCGAGGATGGTTTTTAAACTGGCAGCTGCTTGTAGTAAACTCAGGGCTCCTCTCTTCCTTCTCAATCCCCTGTTCTGATCTCACAACTCGTGGATCACTTAGGAGCCCCTGAAGTGGAGGAAATTTGCATAACTACTAACAATCACTGACCCAAGGACCTAGAAAGGAATAAAAGAGGCTGGGGTGGAACCCAGCAGCTCTGTGGGATCTCAGGAGGCAGAGCTCCGGACATCTCCACCATGGACTGGATCCCTCTCCTACTCCCCGTCCTCACTCTCTGCACAGGTGATGTCCCTGGGCACTCTGCAAATGCTCAGCGCCTGCAGGACCTGAGCTGAGCCTGTCTCAGGGCTTGAACTCAGACTCAAAACAACCTCATTACAGGGACCCAGGGAAGGAGCCCCTGAACCTCACACCAACTTCTCCTCTTCTGTCGTTTCAGGCTCTGTGGCCTGCAGTGTGCTGACTCAGCCTCATTCGGTGTCAGTGTCCCTGGGACAGACAGCTACCATCACCTGCTCTGGGGAAGTACTGAGCAAATACTATGCACAATGGTACCAGCAGAAGGCAGGTCAAGCCCCCAAGCTGGTCATTTATAAGGGCACTGAACGGCCCTCAGGGATCCCTGACCGATTCAGGGAACACACACACCCTGACCATCAGCGGGGCCCGGGCCGAGGACGAGGCTGACTATTACTGTCAGGTGTGGGACAGCAGTGCTGATGCTCACAGTGACACAGGCAGATGGGGAAGTGAGACACAAACCCCTTCCCTGCCTGTGTTTCACCCTCCTCCAGCCCCAGGGGGACTATGCACAGAGCAGGGAGCAGGTTTAGCCTAGGATCCTACATCTGAGATCCACAGGCTGACTCTCCTCACACACCTTCAGACAGGTTCTACAAGATGGATTGGCAGAGGATAAGGATACATTTATTATAACTATACTTGAGCTGTGGATGTGAGCTCATGAATGACTGAATACGTTAGGAACAAACGATAGAAGACATTTTCCAAAGCCCAAATCTTTTAAAACTTCCCTAAAAGACAATCATATATTCTGAGACTTAAAAATACAGAGATGGAGATTGACAGCAGATTACATGTTACCAAAGAAGAGACTAGTCACCTTGATGTCACAGCAATAGAGATTGTTCAAAATGAAACACAGAGTGAAATAGCTGGAGAAATTGAAGAAAGTCTCAGTGCAGGCAGGACAGCTTCTTCCCACCTAAAGATGTATAATTGGAGTAACTGAGGCAGAGACAGTGGGAGTGGATGGTGATTAAAAACATATCTGAAGGAAAAAGAGCCACCAAGTTCTCAAATTGTGAAACCCATGAACCAATGTATCCAAGAAGCTCAATGAACCTCGGGCACAGGGAACATGAGAGACAGCACAGCAGACATCGTAATGAAATTGCTACAAACCAGTGATCTAGACACTCTCACAGCCAGAGAGGAGAGTCGTTTTCCCTACAGGGATCCAGTAACGTAGTGGGAGTACATCCCTCCTTACAAACCAAGTAAACTGGACAATTGAGGGGAGGCAATGTCTTCAAAATACAACTAAAAAAACGGACAATCTTATTTTTTTAATTTTTGTATTCTCTGATGCCCATCATCTACCTCAGTCATCCTCCCACCCCACCCTGTGGTAATCGCCAGTTTGTTTACTACACTGAAGAGTCTGTTTCTTGTGTCAACCTTCATTTTTAACCAGTTAAAATGCCATTGAAAAGTGAGACAAACTAAACCTTTCTCAGACTTTAAACCTCCCAGAACTGATCACCCACAGACTCTTGGCACAAGAGACAGTGAAGGACACCCTGGAACAGAAGGAAAGTGTAGCAGAGTGAAATGTGAGTCTACACAAAAGTATAAAAAGTATCAGATAGCAAAAACTAAATGGGTAAATGTAAAAAGATTTTATTATTTAGTGTCTATTAAAGAGTCAACTGTTTAGGTAGAAATAAGAACAATATATTGTGATTTATAATATGTATCTATAAAATATATGACAATCGTCAGTAAAAATGTTGGGGAAAGAAAATTTTCTTATCACATCCTTCTTCTTTTTTTTTTTATCACATCCTTCTTCTACATGTAATTGACACCATGTCACAAGAAGGTACTTGACAATTAGCAGTGAGGTTTTCCAACACCAAGTAAGACACCGAAATAAAACCATTTGAACCACAAAGAGTAAGAGCTGATAAGGTGCATTAGTTAGGGTTCTCCAGGGAATATGGATCCAATATGGCCTATATATCATACATGCTGGGATATATATTCATATGTTACACACACATATCCAGAGAGACAGAAACAGGGAGATAGACAGAAGCTGATTTAAAGAAACGGGTCATGGGGACGCCAGGGTCGTTCAGTCAGTTAAGCAACTGCCTTCGCCTCAAGCCACGATCCCAAAGTCCTGGGATCCAGTCCTGTATCAGGCTCCTTACTTGGCAGGGAGCATGCTTCTCCCTATGCCTGGAACTCCCCCTGCTTGTTCTCTCTCATTCTTTCTCTCCTAAATAGATAGATAGATGATAGATAGATAGATAGATAGATAGATAGATAGATGATAGATAGATAGATAGATAATAGATAGATAGATGCTTTTTTTAAAAAAATGGGCATGCACTCAAGATGCAGAGAGGCCAGAAGCCTGGATTTTCTAGCAAGAATGATGTTGCAATGTCTCATCTAAATGTAGTCTGAGTGCTGACAGGTTCACAGGACACAGAGAAGAACGTTAAAGGGTACAAATCTAATTCCTACAGATGAATCTCCTATGTCTCAGATCACAAATCCAGGGGTTGAGAGTAACAGCAGACACGACAAAGCAAAGAACACATGAGGGAACCTGAAGACACAGCACACAGACACTGCAAAGTGAGAGAGAGAAGAAAAGACACAAGAGTGAACAGAGAATCCCCAAGCTGGAGGACACCTTTAGGAGTGGAATAAGATTTAGTGTGTAGGGGATGGAAAAATATTTGGACAGTCATTGGCGAGAATGTTCCAAACTTGATGAAACTGAAGATGCATGGGTCCAAAAATCTCAACAGACCCCAAGCACAAGACAAAGGAAGAAAAAACAACACCCATTTATATCAAATATTCAAGGCCATGAACAAGAGTCTTAGGAGCAGCCAGAGGGAAAGAGTCCCTGCACTCAGGGGAACAAACAGAAGAAGATGTCAGTGGTTTTTGCGTCGGTGGAAACGCCAGCAAGAGACACTGGATTAATGTCTAAATTAGAGATGAAAGAACAGGGTGGGGGTGGTGGGGGAGAACCAATTCATCCAGGGAAAACATCCTTCATAAATGAAGTCTCAATGAAAATTTTCATATAAAATAAGTGAAAGAAGTTTTCATCAGCTGACACACAATACAAGCAACAATATACATCCCTTAGGAAGATGAAATGATTCCAGAAAGAATCTGAATCTACAAAATGAATATAAACATCATAAATGCTAACTAGGGAGATAAATATTAAGACCTGTTTATTATCTAATTCTCTTTAAAAGTGTGCAGAAAAATACACTGTGCAGAACATACAATAACTATGTATGTTGGAACTCCTGACAGAGTTGAAATAATATGTAGGAAAATCACAGTGACTATGCTGAGAGGCGAGACACAGAAGGATGTTATCAGGCGCTTATGTCCCATATAAATTGGTAGCATCACAGAACATAGACTATTGCAAGTTATTGATCATCAGACAGAAGGAACTTGGGACAGTTCATCAGACAGAAGCAAAAATGGGAGATAAGATGGAATCATTTAAAAATATTCTGTTAATCAAAAATATATACATGGAAAGAAGGAACAAAGAACACATGGGACAACAAGAACATAAAGGAAAGTTGCTATATTGAAATGATATTATTAGTCACATTCGGGGAATGCTCTAAATGCCACGATTAAAGACAGAGATTGTTAGATTGAATTTCACAGCAACACCCAAGTAGATGGTGCCCATCAGAAACCTCCAGGAAGGGAAGTGACACAGAATCTAAGCCACAATTTAAGATAATTCTCACACAACTCGGCTCCACAATCTGGGACATGAAACATTCACAGGGAACACATAGAAAATCTGGGAAAATGAATGGAGTCCTTAAGAATAATTAGGATGAACATTTTCTCTTATGTGTATCACACACAGGATGAAGAGCTGGGATACACACAGTGAACGTTTCATGAGAACAGCTACAAAATGCCCCCACATGCCCCTGATCTCCTGGACTTTAAGATTTTCAAACACAGAGGGACCAGAGCTCCCCAAGAAGAGTCCAGAGGTGAGTGTGGCACATCATGCACCAGATCCAGGGATCCCACCCAGAAGCACAGAGATTCTCTCTACCAGGCTGAGAAGGAGCATCTTCAAGGGGACCAGTGAGAGAATGAGGGAGGCTTGCAGGGGGGAAGACTCAGCTGTGGACTCAATAGACAGAACTCTGGTCCCCACCATGACCTGGACCCTCCTGCTCTCTCTCCTCACTCCCTGCCCAGGGGCTGTCCCAGGCCCTGCCTATAGGTTCAGCCCCTGCAGAACCATGACCATGACCCTGACCCTGAGCTCGGCCCAGGGCTTACTGCAGGGGTTGGGAAATCAAAGAGTGTCCCCCAGAGTTTCTTGAAACTGCAGGTCCTCTGTTCACTTATAAGACTCAGATGCCCCTGTAGATGGCCATGAGATCCCTGTCACTCCCACTGGCTCAGGAGAGCAGAGCAGAAGACAAAGCGGTGATGCAGAAGGGAGCCTGCAGGACCCTGGCCAGGCCCCAGCACAGCCAACCTGCCTCCACTGCCCCCATAGATTCTGCAGTTCTAACCTGAAACACAAACCCACAGACCCTCCCACTTACAGGGGAAGGGTAGGGGGCTCCCTGATAGACCAGGCCAGGATGGGGATGGCTGTGAGTCTGGGGGCACAACCCCCGATGTACACTCTCTTCTTTCAACCGTAGTCAAGTTCTACCCCAGAGGCTCCAGGTCTAAATCTAAGACACCTGGGCTGCATTTCCAGACTCCCCCTATTTTCCCGGGAACTTATTCTCTGGGCGTCTGCTTTACTTGCTGTGAAATGGGGAAGCTCATACTCAAGTAGGAAACATGTCATTTCAAATTAAATGATACAAAACACTGAAGTGTCTCTTTAATGAGAACAACTCAGTGGGTTCTTGGTGTTGGAGTCTCCAGTATGCTTCTGTGGGTACACAAGGAAAAGTTTTCAGCTACACTGTACCTACAGCATGTGCGATTGGATCCAGGTCTGAAGGAGCAGTTTGCCAACATCACCAAGCCACAGACTAGACCATTTTACAAATCCTCCCACACCAAACTTCAGAAGGTGAGGGCTGGATAATTAAAAAAGTAATAAAACCAGAAATAATAACAATAAGATTAAATATATCCCTGCTCAATTGAACTTTACACCAGAAGCATCACCTGTCACTCCCATGACCCAACTACACAGATAGGGATGCAGAAAGCATAGATTCTGATTCCTAAATACACAGGAACCCAGTGGATGTGGGACATCACACTGGTTTCTTTGGACACTGACCCTTTTCAAATGCACTACACCATACATTGCCCTCTCATTCTTATAACAAGACAGCAGTCTAGGGCAGGGAATTTCAACCCTGGGACAACTACAGGAATCGCACCTGTCCTGTTGCCTGCACCGTGTATGTGACCTGTATGTGTTCGGCTGGACAGGGCAGTGGGAGGCTGGGAACCTTTGTCTACACTCTTTCTCAGGTGACAGGTGCTGCGGAGCAACTTACTGGAGGGAAGCTCCTGGTCTGAGTCCATCTCCACCAACAGGGGGCAGCAGAGCTGCATCAGGAGCTGCAGAACAGAAGTTGGGCTCGTCCAGGGGGAGCCTCACAGGGACATCAGGCCTGGCGGTCAACAGGTTGTCTGAGGTTCAGTCCTCAGAGACTGTCAGGATTATCCATCCTAACTCCTCAGGCTGTAAGGACCATGTCCTGAGGGTCAAACACACAGTGTCAACCAGAACACTGATGGGAGTCCTGACACAGTGAACATCTCACCTGGGGAATTCAGGTCCTCTCTCTGTCCACCAGTGTCTCCAGGGACTGGCTCCTTTGTGCTGGGCACATCCAGAGACACTCACACTCTGCCTCTCCTTCCCCACCTCCACCCCAACTCAGACCTGGGGCTACAGCTCCTTTGTTCAAGAGCATCTCAGGGGGCAGTAGGCAGAGCACTCAGGGATCCTGCTTCCTGGAGGAGCAATTGGAGCCTCCTTGTGAGACTGTCTCCAGAGTGATGTGATTCTCTTCGCTGCAGGGACCATGGCTCAGGCCCTTGAGCTCACAACATATGGGAACGTGTGATCATGTGGATCCTCGCAGGATCACAGACCTTGAGGTTGCTTCTCATGGATTCAGGCCATTTTCATATGTTCCCATGAAACATTGATGAAAAAATTAAAAGGGAACAAATGGCTGACAATGCCAGTTGCTGGTCTGCTGTGGGATGGGGGCTGTCATAGAGACAATAGCACCATGTGTAAATAGACTACAAATCTTGATAAATCTCCAAAAGCAGGTGGTTATTGGGAAAAGTAAACTTGCACTTACAAAATGATGAATGAACCTCAGAATAAGAGAGTTTCCTATTCTGTTGACATGCCAAGGGTGGTACCACAATGTCTGTGGGGACACAAAGGGAACCTGAAGGAGGGGGGTGGGGAAGGTACTGAGGTCACAGAACCACCTTTCCCTGAATCACATGTTGTCTGACTCTCTCAGAGAGACCAGACCAGCCACATGGCCAGGATTCTGGAAGGCCATGAACCAGCCCCAAAAGACCACAGAAAGAATGGGTAGGGACAGTGGTTGTGTTCAAACCCCAGGATGTGACTGTGGTACTAAATTTGGAGACCAAGGCTCATTTTCTGATCTGAGAGTTGCTTAGAGGAAGCTGAGGGTTCCTCTCTTCTTCTTCAGTCACCTGGTCTGAGCTCACAAGTGGTTTGAATGCATGTGCAGTCCCAGAGAGAAGGAAATTTGCATAACTACTAACAATCACAGACCCAAGGTCCTGGAAAGAAATAAGAGAGAATAGAGTGATCCTGGCCCAGCTGTGGTTCTTGGAAGACAGAGCACTGAGCTCATGCACCATGGCCTGGACTCCTCTCTCACTCCTCATCCTCACTCTCAGCACAGGTGCTGTCCCCAGTCCTGCCCACACTCTCAGCCCCAAAGGACCTGAATTGAGCCTGTGCCAAACCCTGAGCTCAGGCACAGCACAGCCTCAGGATTGGGACCCTAGGATGAGCCCCTGGACCTCATTGCAACCTCTCCTCTTCTGTCTTTTCAGGCTCTGTGACCTCCAGTGAGCTGACTCAGCCTCCCTCAGTGTCAGTGGCCCTGGGACAGATGGCTACAATCACCTGCACTGGAGAGGAAGCAGAGTATTTTTATGTACACTGGTACCAGCAGAAGCCAGACCAAGCCCCTCTGATGGTCATTTATGATGATAGTGAGTGACCTTCAGGGATCCCAGGACAATTTTCTGGCTCCAAGTCAGGGAACACGGCCACCCTGACCATCAGCAGCACACAGGCCGAGACGAGGCTGACTATTACTGTCAGTCCTATGACGGCAGGGCTGATGCTCACAGTGACACAGGCAGATGGGGAAGTGAGACACAAACCCCTTCCCCGACTGCATCACCCTCCCCTCCAGCCCCAGGAGGCCTGTGCACAGAGCAGTGAGCAGGTCTGGCCCAGGTCCCCAGGTCTGAGGTCCCCAGTCTGTCCCCTTCCTCCCAGTCCTCCAGGCAGGCTGCACAGGGCGGATCAGCAGGGAGTTTGTAATCAATTATTAGAAGTCTGTTTCCCTGGGCCTGTGGGTGAAGGAACGACTACACATGTGAGAAGCAGAAATGGAAGACATTTTTTAAAGAAACTTCTTTTAAAAACTTCCCTAAATGAATATGTCTGAAATTTAAAAATACAGGGGACAGACTGACAGCAGGTATGATGCTGCAAAAGAAAAGAATAGGGAATTTGATGAAAAAGTGATATAAAGTGTTTAAAATGAAAGACATGGTGAAATGCCTAATTAAATTAATGAAGGCTCAGTGCCTGTAGGACACCTTCATGCCACCCAGAGAGTGTGCAAGTGCAGGGGCTTCAGGGAGGGAAGGTATGAAACTGGGAGTGAATAAAAAAAAATAGGAGAAGAAACAATCTATAGAAAGGCTTCAAATTTGGAGAAGCCCAGGAACTAATATATCCAGGAAGCTCAATGAAGCTCAGGGACAGGGAACATGAGAGACAGCACAGGACACATCATATGAAATTATAACAAAACAACAATGCAGAAACTCTCAGAACTAAAGAGGAGAGTCTTGTTTCCTCGGAAAACTAGCATTATGGAGGAAGCACATTTCTCATCATGAACTATTTAACTGTAAAACTGTAGGAAAAAAAGAGCTACATCTTCAAATTCTAGTAGGAAATATCTGTCATCTTTGGTCTTTACTGACAAAAATGTCATTGCAAAGTGAAGACGAAATCAACCTTTCTTAGACAACAGTCTTCCCAGAACTGATCACCTGCAAACCTTCAGCATGAGTGACAGTGATGGACGCCCCTCGGAGAGAAGGAAAGGGTGACAGAGGGAAAAGCACAAACTATAATAAGCTTGAGAAATCATAACTACACAGATAAACCTAAAACAAGTTTTAGTGATTAATGCCTAGAAATACAGTCATGTGCTTAAAGCAAAAACCATAGCAACGTGTGTGCGTTATAGTGGAAGAACAAGTAAAACATGACAATGAAAGCAGAAATGATGAGGGAGATGGGACCATGTTATATCGTCCTTGTCCTGCAAGTGAGTGATATCAGGTCACTGGGAGGAACTCTGATGAGATAGGAGGTGAGGACTGACTGCAAAGCCACAAGAAAAAAACCATTAAAACAACATCATTTTAACAACAAAGAGCTATAGCTACTAAGGTGCATGACTTAGGAATATCCAGAGGGTACAGATCTAATAGGACATGGATGTCATGTGCGTGTAAGTGTGTATTTCTCTGTGATGCAGAGAGAGACAGAGATGGTGGGAGAGAGTCACTCAGATTAAGAATCAGCTCTGGCAGACCTGGGATGGCAGGTCTGGAAGTCTGCAGGACAGGACAGAAGGCATGGAAGTCAGGAAAATGTTGCAGACTTTCAACCAAATTTCATCTGAAGGATTCAAAAGCTGAGAGGAGACAGAGAAGAAAATTAAAGCACCCCAATCAAACCACTAGAGATGAAAACAAAGGTGTGTCAGATCACAAACACAACAGTTGAGATCACCAGCAGACACGACAAGATGAAGATCGTGAGGGAATCTGAAGACGCAGCACAGACACGAAAGTGAAAGGCACAGACAGACTTTATAGGTGAGCAGAGCAGCACTCAGTGTAGGAAAATGTGAGCAATGTCATGCACATGTGATTGTCAACGCAGGGAGTGAGGGTGGGGAGGGGAGGATAAAAAAATATTTGGAGTATTTTCTGAAAATGTTTCAAATTTCATGAAAATTCAGTACCTATAGTTTCCAAATTCTTGAGAAACCCTAAGTACATGAAACAACAACCCAACCCCCATCCAGTATCACATTGTTTAAGGCAGAGAAAAAGAGATAGTGTGAAAAACACTCTGAGAGGAAAGACACTAGATTCAGTGGAACAGTGAAGGATACCAACAAATTTCTCATGAGCAGAAATGCACACAGAGGGCAGTGGCTTAACATCTTCAAAATACTAAACAAACAAACAAACAAACACCCTTATTTCTTTATCCATGGGAAATATCCTTCCATAACGAAGGCTTTAAAAAAAGTTTTTTCAGCTCCACCAAACTGACAGAACTGATCATCAGCAGACCCATATCACAGGAAATACTACTGGACGTCCCTCAGGCAGGAGGAAGGGAATCCAGAAAGAATCCAGATCTACAAAATGACTGTAAGTCAGAAATGATAACTACAGGGATAAATATGAAGAATTTTTTTAAATAAATTTTATTTATTTATTTATTTATTTATTTAAAAAAATTTTTTTATTTCTTTTCAGCGTAACAGAATTCATAGTTTTACACCACACCAAGTGCTCCATGCAATGCGTGCCGTCCACAATACCCACCACGTGGCTCCCCCAACCTCCCACCCCCCGCCCCTTCAAAACCCTCAGGTTATTTTTCAGACTCCATAGTCTCTCATGGTTCATCTCCCCCCCAATTTCCCTCAACTCACTTCTCCTCTCCATCTCCCCATGTCCTCCCTGTTATTTGTTATGCTCTGCAAATAAGTGAAACCATATGATAATTGACTCTCTCTCTGCTTGACTTATTTCCCTCAGCATAATCTCTTCCAGTCCCGTCCATG
>PISX010034345.1:0-14141 GCA_004024625.1 Mellivora capensis
AGGGAAGTCAGGGGAGGCAGGGGAGATGAGGGAAGCAGGGGGCAGGGGGACAGGGGAGGCAGGGACAGAGCTGGCAGGGGGGGCAGGGGGACAGGAGGGCAGGGGGGCAGGGGAGCCAGGGGAGGCAGGTTTGGAAGCAGGCTTGCAAGGTAGACAGGACTTGGACAGCGGATGCTGATGTGAAACAGTAGAGACGAACCATTCTCGTCATACTCAAAATTATAGCCCTTGCAACACCTCCAAGGCTTGGGAAGGAAAAGGAATGCGTATACAAAAAGAGAACAGATTGGCCTCCTCATGGGTGGTGTGTGTGTTGCAGGGGAATGGGGCAGGGGAGGGAGGAAGGTGTCTGAGTGCCCCTCCCACACTATCAGCCCTCCCAATCCCCCCCCCCCCCCCAAGATTCCTGGCTCAGTGAGTCTGTGAGATCCAGGCTAAAGTCCTGCTGCCCGTGGCAGCTTTGGGAGAAGCCATGGGGATGGGCTAGAGAACAGAAGCGAGGCCACCAGGGAGACTCGCCTTCCTCACCACAAGACGGTCATGTCGGTACAAGGGTGATGCGGTGCTCTGACAGTCCTTTCTTTCTCGCTTCAGGATTTCCTTTTGCCAGAAGCTACCTTTTCTCCCTGGGCTTCCCAAGCTGGCTCCAACTTTAAAAACTGATCCTTTCATAACACGACCACTGTCCATCTAATGCTAAGCCGAGAGCATTTACCAGCCTCACTGTAACCATTTGCATCCCGGTTCAGTAGAGGCGACTCTGGAGGGAGCCTTATGTGTTGAGAACAGAAATGGTTAAAATCCGCAGGAGAACAGCTGGTAAAATATCCTAGCAACGGCTGGGAATACATGCTGTGGGGAGGGGCAGAATGCTTTGTCTGCCCACATTCTCCCCTCTCAGGTCTGAAGCCACATTCTGACCTCTTGTCTATCACCACCTTCCATCCCTTTCCAGTGCCCTAGAAAGTCTGATGCTTACATACCAAATTCCCCCAATGCACCCCATTTTGACATTTATTTCGGGAAGTAATAAGTTGGGGCTCATGCCTCTGGACCCCAAGCTCTGCCAAAAAAAGAACCGGACTTCCAGGTATGTTGCAAAGGCCAACGTTTCCTAGAAGCAGGTGTCCGTCTTCCCCTGGGACTCAGTTCCCCCCTTACCCTCTGAGCTGCAATTCAGGTGATCCTGGCAGATGCCTTGAGTGCTCAAGTGTGCAGCCCTGCAGCGCTGGGCTGCAATTACTCGATCGCCACACAGTCCAAAAACCCCAGCCCTCCTTGGTGGAGGACCATCTGCTCATCCCTGTAGCTTGGCCCCGGCAGCCTGCAAGGGTGTGACTGCCATGCAGCCTTCCCGTAGCAAGCCGTGGAAGTTTTCCTCTACATATCACACCGAAATGCACCCTCCAAGTTGGACTTAAAACTAGGTAAACACGCCAGTGCCTACTCTGACCTATTTTTAGTCAATGTTTGGAATGAGAACAGGCAAAGGTAAATGAATCTGAAGGTATGAAGGACTGGTTAGACTACCCCTGCGGAGAAATACTTCATTATTTAGAGCTTCCTGTGTATGATATATAACCCGTTCTTTCCGATTTTCCTGCTATTTATAGATCGAGCATTTCACCACTGTAGCAGTGATGAACGAACCAGCAACCTAGAGGGGGAAGAAACTGTCTCTTCGTCTGGTTTACAGAGTTAGCTTGAGTGAGAGGTTGAAGCTGATAAGGATAAGAGAAATATCAGCTAGCATCTATCCAATGCTTATGCCCCAAGAACTGCTCTAAAGGTTTCATTTGTACCAATTTAATCTACACAAACTCTGAGACATGATTACCATTTTATTCCCATTTTACAGATAAGTCGAAGTAGACCACCGTTAATAACTTGCCCTAAGTTACACAGTTAATAACTGTTGGAAATGGGACTTGAACTTGGCAACTGGCTTCCAGAGCCTATGCTCTTGACACTATGCTACTGTGCCTCCCTCAAAGGTTAGTGTTCCTTCTAGAGGAGGGTTTTCTATCCTTCTGCTGTGGACTGGCTTGCTGGAGGTGGGAGGGTTGATTCCCTACCAATCGGGTAGTTAATTGCATTTTTCTGAGGACACAACTTTCATCAGAATCTCAGAGCCATTTGTGCCCCTCCCAAAGTTCAGAATATCCTATCTTCTTGGTAACCTCTCCTATTGTAATCAATGCTGGCTTACTGGGTATCCGCAAATGAAACAACGTGGTTAAAGAATGTTGAACGTGTTCAGACCATCATCTAATGAATAGATTACCTACTATTAGCTCTTTATACACAATCTGTAGTCCAAGTTTGCTTGTTTTTTTAAAGAGTTTACTGATTCATTTGAGAGGAAGAGAGAGCAGAGAGAGAGAGAGCAGGTGTGTGCACACAAACAGGGGGGAGAGGCAGAGGGAGACAGAGAAGCAGACTTTCCAGTGAGCAGGGAACCCCATGCGGGGCTCAAGGCAGATGCTTAACCGACTGAGCCACCCAGGCGCCCTCCAAGACTTTTTAAACTGGGCACATACTTCAGTCAACATGCACCACTTACAGATGGGCTTCCAAGGTAGCCCATAAATGTGTAAACTCAGTCATGGTGTGACTGTAGTGAAGTGTGACCATACTGAGAACACTGCTGCCATCTTTCCAAGGCCCCCTTCCTCCCAGCACCGCAACTTTTCCAGCTCCCCTAGCCTGGCACTCCAGCCTCTCATCCCTTATCCCCTGCACACGAGTCCGTCACACTGGTCCACGCTTCTGCCTACAACGTGCCACCTACATTTTCTCTCGATAACTAAACGACGGTAGCAGGTCTTCCAGAAAGACTTCCCTGGCCGGATGCCACCCCTCGGTGCTTCCGTGCCTACTGACTGCTTGTCTCTTCTGTGGCACTTACAACTACTGGTTTGAAATCACAGGTGCATCTGGCTGTTTGGTCCACTGGATTATGAGGTCAGAGTCAGCAGCGTTGCCTCAAACATCTCTCTATGCTCAGAGCCCACGACAATGCTTTGTCCAGAAGAGGTTCAGCTACATTCTCTTCGAAATGAATGAAAACCCACCAGTGTGTGTCATGAACGGTTCTAGAAGGAAACACAGAAGTACAGCTTGAGATGCTCAGAACAGACTGCTGTCTGGAGCCGAGCTCATTCCCTGGGACATGGTGGGTGTTTGAAAACACGCATGAAGATCAGCGAAGCAAGAACACGTACTTCTCAATTTTTAAGTTATTACTGGCAACACCCACCACCCTGTAAGAGAACTCAGGAGGCGGGGATGGAAAGTTATGGGGAAGTTGGCAGCTTTGCCAGTCTAGCTCATGACACCCCAAATGTGTTCTTTGGACCCCAAATGTGTTCAGTTCACCTATTCTACTGCAATTCCTGCTGGAACTCTTGACTGGGGTAGTGGTTGTCTTGTGGCTCGCACGCCCTTCTCCTGCTCCCTCCATCCATCCCCATCGGGCCTCTCCCCATGCGGACTTCCATCCAAACTGGTCCTGGTCCTGGACTAGCCCTGGTAAGTACAGCTGGCAAGGTGTGCTTGTTTTAAATCAGAGAAAGGAAAACAAGACAAGTTCTGGGAAGCAATGAGAAATAACAGACCTAGAAGAGGCCTCTGTACCAAACAGACTAATGCAAAAGAAGTTTTACTTTTTAGACTTACACCTGAAAGTTTAATAAAAATGTGTATGAGGATGCTTAAAAGAATTTGGCACTACAGTTCTGCTCTGTTTTGTTTTGTTTTCCTCCCCATCCGACCCAAACTTCCATTTTGGTCTCTTAAATAGTTGGTGCTAATGTTAAACTGGAAAGCACATCTTAGAGGGGAGAAATATGTCATGGCCCCTTTTTATTCTTACTTATCATTGCCTTTGATTTTTTAAAAATCCTCTTTTCATGTTTGTGGGTAACTACTTATCACTGCGGTTAAAAATGTCCATGTAGGCCACTGCCGTGACATCAGCAGGAACCTTACAGATCATCGACTCTTTGCCTCTTTTTGACCTCCCTCCTTCTGGAAGCTATTATACAAAAGTTAAGAAGGTCATATATGGTGACTCTTTCGTATAATAGAGAACACAGGAAATTCAGATCAGACTGCAGATTCCTGGAGAAGAATCATGACATTTTAAAAGTTGCTGGGGACATCAATCCCCAAGCTGCCCTTCTCCGCTCCAGCCGATTGCTCTAGAATATTTCCACACGCTGTCCAGTTTGTCCCGCCGACCCGACAGCATCTGTCAGGTGCCGCACACGCCGGTTCAGTGCACGCTAGCCTCGGTCCCACCCTCTGTCATTACACGGTCTTCCCTATTCAGACACATCAACTCCAGTATGTCGGGTTCAGGGCTCTTGTTTCTACAGGGTCCTGCAAAACCAATCTCCTCTCCTTGACCTTTTCCTTTGGAGCTCGAGATCAAGACATTCAGGAAGCTGATCCCAAGTGTTCCGTATCGCCGCTCTTCATGTTCCCTACGGGGCGGCCAGTCAGGGGCAAGCGGCGGCCGAGAACGATGTTTTGGCAGGGGGCATCAGTTTCTTTTCTCTTATGAAATGTTAAGGACTCTTTACCCATGGCTGGAAATTTTTAGCCCAGAGGCAAAGGGAAAATCTTGCTTATAGAGTTAAAACCCTTTTAGAGAGAGGAACCTATCCTGGAAGAGCCCCTCTTCACCGCCACGAACACACAGTGTCCCTGTGCAATTTGAATCCATTTACTGGGCAAGAAAAGGAAACTCTGTACATCTGACCATTCACATGTCAGTCCAGGGTCAAAGCTCTGGGCTGAAAACAACCTGAAACGCCTTCCACAGATTGCGCTGCACGACTGTGCGCGCCTGCTTCGGAGCCCCTCCCTCCCGCCCCACCACCCGCTCCTTAACATTTGTTTTCCTGGCGTAATTCCTCTGCGTCTCATCTTATATTTAAGCCTGGTCTAGTATCATTTCAGGACAAGCCACACTTTGCGAACTTGGTTGACCTTTCAAACGTCAGCTCTGTCTCCCCCCTTCTCTACTGCTTTCACTGGTCCAGTCGTCATTACCCCTCATTGAAACCACTGACATAAGCCGCAGAGCTGCTCTCTCTGCCTTCCATCTGTTTCATGACCAAGCCTCATTCGGCAAAGATCTCTAGAACACAAGTACGGTCGCGTTTGCTCCCGGCGGTCAGCAGCTCCCCCTCCTGTGCCCTGGCCTACCGTTTCCCAGCACAGCACAACTTGAGCCCTACCTGCTCCTTCTCCTTCTGCCTCCTTCCCACAGGTTCTGTGAAAAACCAAAACAAACTAACAACTGCTAGAACCTTCATGCCACGGTCTGTCTCGTCTCGAGGGTTCACACAGGCCCTCGTTTCTACCTGGAATGTTCTTCCCCACTTTTTCTGTCCATTGAATTCATCTATTCATCATTTAAGACTAAACTCACACGTGACCATTCTGTTCAAGCCGTCTGTTCTGGACTCCTCAGTGGCCAGAGATGCTGTACCCTGTTTTTCTTTTTCTTTTTTAAGATTTTATTTATTTGAGGAGAGAGAAAGCGCTCGTGTGCCAATGAGCACCACTGGGGAGAGGGGCAGAGGGAGAAGCAGCGTCCCTGCTGAGCAGAGAGCCCAAAGCTGGGCTCAGTCCCAGGACCCAGAGATCATGACATGAACTAAAGTCAGATGCTTAATGGACTGAGCCACCCAGGTGCCCCTCTACCCTGTTTTTCAATAGTACTTTTCAGGAACTAATTTTACCACTTCAAACACAGCGCTGTAATTCTTTCTCGACTTTACACTTCAGTATATAGGAATTACTTAAGGGTAGGAGCTATCCTATTGCCAGTGCATAAAATAAGGCCTGATGCACAGCAGATTCTTAATTATTTCTTGAATAACTGAAAACTACTCAGACGTCCGCAACACTGCAGGTTGAAGCATGTGAATAAGAGTCCTAGAATATCTCCCATAAAGGAAAATGCTAATAAATATCTTGGGGAACATGGGCAGTTTCTCAAACATCAAAACCATGAAACACACTGAATTCAATATATTGACCTTTATTCCTTTCCATGTTTAATATTGTTATATCTAATCTTTTTTTGTGCATTATACAAGATAAGTTGAGGACAGGGACCCAAAATATCTTATTCAGTCCAATAGTACAGCTGCTTCAGTGTCATTTTCTTATGAACAGACCTTCCTGGAAAACATTAGCTCCCGTTCACTCTCCATACTTTCATCTTCCTTGAATGGCAGTTATTTTTATGCATACCATCTCAACTAGGTTGTATGTTCTTCCAGGTGAAGAAGGGTCTAAGCATTTTTCTTTCCTGGAAGAGTGCCTTGCACACAGTAGGTATTCAATACATACCTGACAAATGGCTTAGAAAACATTAATTCAGGAAAACATGAGAGAATTTGAAAATGAAACTTTGAGGGTGATGTTTTCCCTCATTGCAAAAATAACTTAGTATTAAGCTCTTCGTGGCAAGCGTAGCTCGGTGCACAAACTGAGGGGCTCACAATCTATCTATCTGGGAGTGGGACACACCTATCCTGAAAAAGCATGCCGTGTGTGTGTGTGTGTGTGTGTGTGTGTGTGTGTGTGGTTGCAATGTTCTCTACCTAGAGAGCCAGTGCTATAAATGGCCTTACCTGGTGCTGCCAGGGGGGGCGCTGTTTTCATCTTTTGAATTCTCTCTCAACAAATGGCTAATACTTTAGAGATTATGAATGGGTATAATAAGGGGGATTGAGATTAAATTCTTCATGTAAAATTTGAAAGAATTTACACTGAAGTATAGTTGACATATAATGGTATATTAGTTTCAGGCGTACGACATAGCGACTCAACAATTCTACACATTACTTAGTATTCACCATGGTAATTATGCCCACCATCTGTGAGACTGAATTTTCTGAGCAAGTTTGATCTCTGCGCTCTTAGGGTGTATGATCCAATATCTCTAAGCAGTGTGGAAAGGGAAGAGCCAAGAAAGAGCTCTAGTTTGGCTCACAATGAGGTCTGTTGTTTCTCTGAGGTCACCAGTTTCATTGGATGATTTTGGTCATTTTACTTTTGTGGGGGTGGGTTGGAGAGGAGGGAGGATGATATTCAAGTAAAAGAGGCAAGGGAGACCTAGATTTTAACCATCACATATGTTTGGCCATAATAAGGGAAAAGTAAACTGACACAGCTTTTGGAAGTGATGCTATTCTATGTAGGTAAGGGTCTGAGACTTGTTTCTGCAGTAAGAAGCCAGACGACATGAAGAGATAAGAGAAAAGTCTGGCTATTTCTGGGAGCCTGGGTCCCTGCTAGAATGGGGAGGGGCAGAAGCTCTTGCACAGGGAGAAAATTCATAATTGCATGAGAGCTGTCTTGTCCATGGCCCCGATAAAGACCGCTGATAAAGACCGCTCTTGGCGGTTCCCAGCCATGACTGTACCCCAGAATCTCTAGGGAGCTTTTAGAAGAACCTGGCTGACTCTGGGAAACCCCCCCTCCACCCCAGAGATTCCAATTTAATTAGTCTGGGCTAGTCACCATATTTTTAAAAGCTTCCCAAGTAATTAAGTACAGCAGAGTTGAGAACTAACTACTTGGCCCCATAAAGAAATATGGGGGCAGGGGAGGGGAAACACAATAGAATAAATCACTTCCACTTTTTCCCATCAGAATTGGGCAATGTTTCAAAAAATGTGATAAGACCATGGATGATCCTTGAGACAGGAATTGATTCGACGGTACACGGAGGAATCACTCCTGTATATATGTTCCATATATACATACAGGTACCCTTACCTATCCTTACATATATACATACATGTGTAAATATATATCTTTGAGTAAATATTAGAAAAATACCCCCAGTATATCAAAGTTGAGGACTCATGTGTATTATTGCTTAGGATGAGGCTTAAAGTAGGTACTAAAGTTTAGGAAGGGAATTGAAGTGAACATTCTGTAAATTCTAAAACAGGTGGAATGCGGATTTGGCAAAAAGTTGTAAAAGAGGTATGCAAACAACTGGAGTTTGGGAAACATGGCACTGAAGCAGCCCAGAACTTACACAAGCTTTCTCCCCAGATCCTACTGTTCTGAGCACATCTCCCCCACACCCAGCAGAGCCCGGGCCCAGTGCCATCCTCTCCCTACTCTTCTCACATGGATGCCTGCGCCTCATCCCAAGTACTCAGATGCTTCTGAACTGGGCTCAGACTCAAACGAGCCTCTTCCAGCCTCGCCATCATGATCCGATTACTGATGGCATAGCCTGTAACTCCCTGGTCTCCTTTTTCAGATTCAAATCTGAGCTAAACTTAACTTAGCACGCCTTAGCCACCTTAGCATAATAGGGCAGAAAACCAATGCTCACAAGGCGTTCCAGCCCCAGGAGCACAAAAGTGAAACTGAAGCGACCAAATCCAGGTTATGCAAACTCAAAGGAACAGGTGAGGGAAGGGAGAGAAAAACTCCTGACCCACCAAACAACATCAGCCTCCAGGAAGGGCAGAGCCCTGCGCTCTGGATTTGCCTTTCTCAGGCGATGATGCAACCGTAAGTTGCCCAATTTATGTTTGCACATTTCCCCTGGTCCACAATGAGTTCCCAAAGCTTCCAGCTCCATAAAATTGCCTTTAAAAAGTTTAAGGCTCTAGCCCAATAAGCTTGCCGGTCAGGCCACGTGACCTCATCTTCACCTAGACCCAGGAAAGGGTGCTGAGAAGGTGTGGAGGGGCACAGGTCCACTAGAGGCCAGAAGGTGCAAAGGTGGGCAGCGAGGAACTTGACAGCCACGTTTCCTCTGCCGCTCTCGCACCCACTGCATTAGAAACTGCCAAGGGCACGGTTCATACTTGACCTTTTTCCCTTCCCTGCCTCCTAAACCCTGCTCCTCTCCCCAATCCAAAGGGCACTAATACTGGCAAGGGATGGGGGTGGGGCGGGGAGCCCAGGTCGCAAGCCCGCCTTCTCTTCCTGGGACCTCCCGCCTCGGCTTTTCACATCGTGGCAGCCCCCAGGTCACTCAATCACCGGCTGGCCACACCTTTGCAACACCCAACAAAATGGCAGGGTAGCAACAGGCGAGGCCCAGAGCGCCTGCTCTAGCTCTAGCCAAGCGCGGCCTCTGGCCAAGCCGCCGGGGGTCTCCGGCAGTGCCCCAAGCCGAAACACCCTTCCCCTCTGAAAGTCCCCATTCCGGGGCCCCGCCGGGCTGTCTGCTCGCTCTCTCGGGGCGATTTCTGTCGCCAGCGGGGGAGCAGGTGCCGGCGTAACAGGTGCCAGGCGAGTGGGCCCAGGTTCGGGCTGCGCCAGGCAGGGAGAGGGCAGAACCCCAGGAGGGCCGCAGGTAAAGGCCACGTCGAAGGGAAGGGAGCTGGGGCGCGCGCAGAGGGAGACAGCCCCGGAGCAAGGATGCCCCTACCCTTCCTCGCTCCCCGCGGCGCGACCGTCACCGAGGCTGCCCCACTTACAATCTCCAGGCAGACGAAGGCACCCGAGTAGGTCCGCAGGATGTCCGGACCGGCGGGCAGAGTGATCCGGGGCGCCGGGAAGGACACGGCGGGGTTCGGGGGCGGCGGGACTGGCGCTCCGCCGGCCGACATGCTGCCGCTGCCGCTCTGCGTCTCCGCGCGCCGCCGCCTCCCTCCGCCCGCCTCGGCCGCCCGGGCTCCCGCCGCCTCCGCCGCCGCCGCCGCCGCCGCCGCCGCCGCAGCCGCCGCTCGGGTCCGCGGGGTCCGGGCGCGCCGCGCGGGAGGGGGCGTGGCCGCGCTGCTTCGAGCCGCGCGGGGCCCCGCCCTGTCACGTGGGCCCAGGTGAGCAAGCCACGGCCTCCCAGCCCGCGCCCGTCACGTGCACAGGTGCGGCGGCCACCTGGCGCGGTCCTTTCTGCTCCGCTCCGCGCGCTCCTCGGGGGCCAGCGCCCCGCTCTTTGTTTCTTATATCCCTCTTCTTAGTTTCCACCTGCCCTTCCCCCCGCCCCCCAGTCTCACAACTACCCTACCCCACTTTTCTCAACTTAACTACCAGACAGGTCTTGAAGTTGTGACCCAGAAGGTAAAACCAAGGTCACCAGTCACACCTAATAAGTGGAGCGGATCTTCCTTAAATGGGACTCTAGTAGGATTTTTTAAAAATACCACTAGGCCAGAGTCAGATGGCTCAGCCCCAGTGGCGGTGCATGCTGGACAGGTAACTGGCTTCTTTGTGCGCCGGTGGTGTGCTCATCTGTGAAATGGGGGTACGGGTATTTACCCCCTGTAATTGCCCAGATTACATTAACATGGAAACAGTTTAGCGCATGGTCAGCGCCCCTTTAATGGCAGCTGATATGATGACTGCTATTTTTTTTTTTAATTTTTACGCATACACATATCATGCTCTGTGTACACATGGTGTTGCATAGGCTATATTTTCCACGTGAAACTTTAATTATTGATTTTTACCTGTCTGCAACTTATAAATTGCTGTTGTCTCTTAAACACTTAAATGGACTTTTAAAAAAGGATGCTATGGGGGCGCCTGGGTGGCTCAGTGGGTCAAAGCCTCTGCCTTCCACTCAGGTCATGATCTCAGGATCCTGGGGATCGGGCTCTCTGCTCAGCAGGGAACCTGCTTCCTCCTCTCTTTCTCTCTCTGCCTGCCTCTCTGTCTACTTGTGATCTCTGTCAGTCAAATAAATAAATAAAATCTTTTTTTAAAAAAAGGATGCTATGTATAGTTTAGATTCCCTGCCCCAATTTATCCCCATTTTATCTTTAATTTTAATATCAACATTTTGTAAGTGAAATAAAGGATGTGAGATTGATCTTCTCAAAGATCTGCTGAATATAAACAAAAGTACACATACCAGCATACACAGGTAGATCATACTGGAAAAAAATATTAGCTAACATCATCAGGCATTCTCCAAATGGAATACTGATCTTGTTTGTCAGTACTAGTCTTATGAGGGACTGTGTAAAGCTCCGTACACTGGTCAGCAGATTTTAGTCATTCTACCTCTTTATTATTTTAATAAGTGAAACTCGTAGGTGTGGTGTCAGGATTAGAGCAAAAACCACAAAACAGGGTGTGGGTGAAACCTTTTGTCTATTCCTCCTATTAGTCATCACTTTCTGATATTTAACGTGCACTAGTTAATAGGAAATTTAAAGTTTTCTGCACTGACTTGTTTCATCAGTGATCTCTCTCTGTGTTCAGACCCTGAGAGGGAAGGAATAATCTTCCTGTGTATTGTATTGTATTGTATTGTATTGTATTGTATTGTATTGTATCCTATCGTATCATATTGTATTTTCTGCCTAATGTTTCTTTATAAGCACTTTAAGAACATTCAAAGGAAAGATCTCTTCAAAGAATTTTATCATTGAGATGCTCAGCAACTATTATAGACCCCCAAATTTTAGTGAATAAACTTAAAATGACTTTGGAGTTTCCAGAAATATGAATGACTGAAAAAGCCTCAATCGCACATGTTTAAAAAATTGCCACGAAGGGGAAATTTTTCCACAATCTGTGTCCCTTCCAGCACCTTCCTTGCTATATACCATGTATCCCGAGGATCCCTGCTTTCCCTCTTCTACCTGCTGCCACAATGACCAATGGAATGAAAAGAATTGTCCTTGAGTCCTCTTCTATTATTGTAACATATTATTTGCTTGAAAGTGAATTCCTTCCTAGAATGGTTTCCCTTCTCATGATCACTACCCAAACCTGTTTTCTCTTGATTTGAATTTCCTTCTTTTTTTTTTTTAAAGATTTTATTTATTTATTTGACAGACAGAGATCACAAGTAGGCAGAGAGGCAGGCAGAGAGAGAGAGAGAGGGGAAAGCAGGTTCCCTGCCGAGCAGAGAGCCCGATGCGGGGCTCGATCCCAGAACCATGGGATCATGACCTGAGCCGAAGGCAGAGGCTTTAACCCACTGAGCCACCCAGGTGCCCCTTGAATTTCCTTCTAATGAAAGCAACACCTGTAGACTCCAAGGAAGGAAAGCATTCATCCCCAAACCCACCACACCAGTGTGTCCCTTCCTCTACACAAATGACTACGAGCTCTTAACAGGTTCACTTTTCTGCTCTTCCCCCATCCTGTTGCCATTACTGACTTCCAGAGTGACTTTTACCTTCTTCATAGACTTTCTATGGACACCCTTGTTTGGAATGTCATCACTCATACCCACAATACTTTCAACAATCTTGCCTCCAAACAACTTGCTAGCTTCAATGAGGTGAAATTACATCTGGACCCACCTTGTTGGAATTTCACTACGGCCATTCCTGTGAACTCTGACATTCTCTCTGATGGCTATCTCCTACGTACCAAACTCTCTTTCATTCTCAGGCCATTGGCCTCCAGCCTTTCACTCTCTCTTTATTCTCTCATTGGTCCCACTCTGTGCTCATGGGAAGGCATTTTAGAGATGCTTGTATTAGTCCCAGATATTGTCTCCCATCTTGTTCCTTATTATAGATTTATCCACACTGCCCCCATATTCTGCAGCTGGGGCTCAACCCACCATCTCTACCTCTTTTCTCTGAGTCTACTTTCACAGCACCCAGAGGTGCTGAAAGAATGTCATCACCAAGACTCTTGTTCCCACTAATTCATGTTATCTAACCTGGACTGAGCCTTAGGGATTCCTGAGGTTGTCACTTTCTGTTGCCACCCCTCCCCACTACTTGTCTTGCTTATTACCCCATAGCTTCTTTCCCTTTCCTCATATTTAAGCCTGGCACAGTAGGCAATATGTCCAATGAATAAAAAACCAAATCTAAACCATTCCAGCTGTCCCTACTTTCTCTTATTTAACAGGGAGTTTTGGGACATCTAACCAGTAATACTTCTTTCATTGAAAACAAGGCTGTCAATCCAGTTATCCAACACAAACATCTGGGTGTTTCCCTGGGTAGCTCTTCTCATGCCACATATTTAATCAGTTATTAGGCCTCTTAGTTCTACCACCTTATTCTCTAGCATGTATCACTTCTCTCTATCCCCACTGTCCTCCTTCTATCTCAGGATACTATTCCCTGCCACAACACAACAAATACTCTAACAGTCTTGTTCCTTTCCTTGTGTTCTCTACACTGCTATCGGAATGACTTCTAACCACAGAATGGATTGCAGTCACTCCTCTACTTAAAACTCCTCCAGGATTCCCTGCTGTTCTCAGGATCAGTCCCAAACACCCGGAATGCATTCAGGGTATTTGTGGGATATAGCTACTGATGAGCTCCCTGGCCTCACCTGTCCTATTAATCCATCTGCATTTCCAATAATTCTCCTGCCTGTACACATACTCCTCCCCCAATGGAACATCTTTTCTTCTCACCACTCCTGTACCCATATCTGTTTTATGGATAATTCCTTTGGGTCATAAGGGCAATTCTTTATGGCAGCATTTATCTGGCCATTGAAGATTACGTAGGCCCCCACCCATCCATTGTGTTTCCACAACCTGATGTGCAGAACACTTACAGGACAGAACCTTTACTTCCCTAAATTGAAATTGGGCTTTCACATGTCTCATATCCCTTAGGTAGTATTGAGTAACAGGATATTAAGTTGAAAAAAATCAGCGGAGGCATCAAGAGATGATAGATATCTGATACCAATGTGAGCTGTGAATCAGACCACCAGCAGTTTTTTTAAAATTTTTATTTATCTGTCAGAGAGAGAGGGAGAGGGAGAGAGAGAGAGAGAGCGAGCACAGGCAGACAGAGAGGGAGAGGGAGAGAGAGAGAGCGAGCGAGCACAGGCAGACAGAGTGGCAGGCAGAGGCAGAGGGAGAAGCAGGCTCCCTGCCGAGCAAGGAGCCCGATGTGGGACTCGATCCTAGGACGCCGGGATCATGACCTGAGCCAAAGGCAGCCGCTTAACCAACTGAGCCACCCAGGCGTCCCACCACCAGCAGTTTTAAAGTAAGTTGACTAAGAACTCATTAGGTGATCTATAAAACCCTCACTTTTATCAGGAATATGGAAAGCTCAGGAATGAGAATTTGCAAGGAGGGTGATTTCAGGGAGACCTGTGCTAGGAATCATACTTTACTTTCCTCCTTCATCTCCTGGCCCACATTGCAGAAAGTAGTTGAGATTTATTTACATTACATGATAGGAGCTAATATTAATATT
>PISX010034346.1:0-14093 GCA_004024625.1 Mellivora capensis
GCTCAGGTCATGATCCCAGCGTCCTGGGATCGAGTCCCACATCGGGCTCCTTGCTCGGCAGGAAGCCTGCTTCTCCCTCTGCCTCTGCCTGCCTCTCTGTCTGCCTGTGCTTGCTCTCTCTCTCACCCTCTCTGACAAATAAATAAATTAAAAAAAAAAAAAAAGACCAAAAGGGTGGTGATTATGATTAGGTCTTGGGGTTTTGTTTTGTTTTGTTCTGTTTTTCTGGTTACTAGAACCTGTAACATTAACAGTAGTAAGAGGCTTAAGAATATTTTAAATGAATGTTTATTTCTAAGGCAATAGTCATAGTTCAATCTATTCATCCAGGAGACAAACATTCTTCACATAGTTTTGTGAAGCAGCAACTTCATTCAACAGCATAAAGAAATGTACATGCAAGGCAGTGGGTGTCTCACTGCCGGAGAGAGTAAAGTGCAATAATGATTGACCACTATGTGGGGGATGGGAATGTTGGTGGGGAGGGATACAGATAGTTAATAGGACAAAAACATCAAGTCTAAAGTGAGTGATACAAAGAGGTTCCAGCAAACAGGCATTTAGTATCGTGGTAGAAGTCACTGAGACTCAGAGTCATGAATCCAGATCTTGGAAAGGGAATAACAAGAAAAAACAACCTAAGAAGAAACCAGAGAGGTATAGCCAAGGATGACCCACTGACAAAATACTCAAGCAGGCAAGTGTCAAAGGGGACTTGCCAGAAATTAGAACTGGCAATGCTTGAAGATAGTGACTGGTGGTCCTAGGAACCAGAGGAAGGGTTGAGTTTGAAGCTGGGGACCAAGGGACTTCAGCTGCTATGGAAAGAAGACAGAAACCAACTTGGGCCCTACAAGTGTAGCATAGAGGCAATATCCAGAAGCAGGTCTGAGAAACAAATGGGTGAAACAGTTAATACCTCCCACTCCTCTCTAGTACACCCTCAGGATTTTACCTTTTATTATGAGTATGGAAATATCATTTGTGGTGAAATGAAAGAGGAACAAATAATACTTCCATCTTGAGGTGCTTTTTATTCTTTAGGATAATTTTTTCTCCTAATTGCAAACTCCGTCTTGCAAAAATGATATCTTCAATATATTGACAAATTTTGGAATAGAAAATATCAAGCTAAATGACACCATTGGCACACTGTTGTTTTTTTGGTTTGTTTAATGCTCTCATTGCTTGTTTTGATTCAGGATCTAGTAGAGTACCTTGCAGAGGCTGTAAAATGTAGAATGTACCACCCTCTTTAAAGATTGAAACTTAATTTGAATTAAATTCTATTGATCATTGCTACATAACAATTGGTACACATAATATTTCATGTTTCTGAGATGGGATTATTTATCCATAAAATATGGCTGATGCTAATTTTCAGGTGATCATGAAGATGAAGTAAAATGGTGTATTAATAGCATTTGATATAGGACCTGTCTTATAGTAGACAAAGTGAATGACAGCTACAAATAAATGTCTGTGGAATTGAACAATTGTTCTTTGCTCTTATGTCATTTTTAGAGACAATAAATTTGAACATTTGTTGGCTAACATGTTATATTTATTAAATCTAGTGACTTGGAAACTGAAACAATATTGCCACTTCAGGTACATATGGGGAGGTAGAAAGGGGAGGGGAGAGGATCAGAGAAGTTCTTCACCTACTGATGAACTAGACCATTTTGGTTCATCCTTCTGACTACATACATTTTTTAAAAGCTGAGGTTGATAGAAAGTCAATTTGAAGGCATCAGAGAGCAATAAAAGAAGCAAAACTTTGTAGACCAAGATGGAGAAGCAGAGGGAAGCCAAGAGCCTGGTACCTGAGATTGCTTTCCTCCTTAAGATGACTGTCCATTTCAGAAGCAGGAGCTGAAAACCTGAAAAGTTTCGTTTAAAAATTGTTTTTGAGCAGGCAACATATTCATAAGGTACAACACTTATAGTATACAGGGATAATAGTGAAAGTTTCCTTTTCCTTCCTATTCTTTGGATACGATTTCCTTTTCCAGGAGGTGACCAGGGTTACACACAGTATATTCTTGTGTGTCTGAAAATTAGTACAAAGTGCTAGATCGATTTCCAAGGAGTCACATGGCAGATCCATCAGTGCCTGTTTGCAGCTGGTTTACCAGTCAAATAAAGTTATTGTTTAGGTCGGTCACTTTCAATCAATATTCTTAAATATTTGTTTAAAATATATTGAGGAGGGCACCTGGGTGGCTCAGTGGGTTAATCCTCTGCCTTCGTCTTATGTCATGATCTCAGAGTCCTGGGATAGAGCCCCACATCTGGCTCTCTGCTTGGCGGGGAGCCTGCTTCCCCCTCTCTCTTTGCCTGCCTTTCTGCCTACTTGTCATCTCTTTCTCTCTATCAAATAAATAAATAAAATCTTTTTAAAAATATTGAGGGGAAAATTATTTGACTTCTCGATTTTTTAAAGATTTATTTATTTAGAGGTGCCTGGGTGGTTCAGTGGGTTAAGCCTCTGCCTTTGGCTCAGGTCATGATCTCAGAGTCCTGAGATCAAGCCCCGCATGCAGCTCTCTGCTGGGCAGGGAGCCTGCTTCCCTGTCTCTCTGCCTGCTTCTCTGACTACTTGTGATCTCTCTCTCTGTCAAATAAATAAATAAAATCTTTTTTAAAAAAATATTAATCAATCAATTAATTTTTTAAATATTTTATTTATTCGAGAGAGAGAGAAAGAGCTAGCACAAGGAGGGGTGAGGGGCAGAGGGAGAGAGAGAGAGAAATAGATTCTCCTCTGAGCCGGGAGCTCAGTCCTGGGCTTGATCCCAGGACCCAGAGATCATGACCTGAACCAAAGGCAGATGGTTAACCAATTGCATCACCCAGGTGCTCCTATTTATTTAGTTTAGAGAGAGAGAGAGAGAGAGAGAGAGAGAATGAGTGAAAGGGACAGAGGGAGAGGGAAAGAGAATCTCCAGTAGGCTGTGTGGAGCAGAGTCCATCTTGGGACTTGAAGCCTGTCTTGGGGCTGGATCTCACAACCCTGAGATCACAAACTGAGCAGAAATCAAGAGTTGGTAGCCCGAATGACTGACGCACCCAGGAGCCCCAGAGGGGAAAATAATTTTAAAATAAATATTGTGGGACGCCTGGGTGGCTCCGTTGGTTGAGCGGCTGCCTTCGGCTCAGGTCATGATCCCAGCGTTCTGGGATCGAGTCCCACATCGGGCTCCTTGCTCGGCAGGGAGCCTGCTTCTCCCTCTGCCTCTGCCTGCCTGTCTGCCTGTGCTCGCTCTCTCTCTCTCTGACAAATAAATAAATTAAAAAATTTTTTTAAATAAATATTGTATGTAGACATCAATCTACTTACTCCATTCATTAGCCAATGTTCCCCCAAAATTGTAAAAATATTTACTATAAGTTTTGTGGTTTTCCTCTTTTATTTTCTTTTATGAGTTTAATGAGTTTTCCAAATTATACAAGTTTGTGAGAGCTATGATGGGCACTGTGAGTCTTGCAAAAATCCTCATTGGAGACATGTTGGCATAATGAGGACTTCTTAAGGCCTCCACTAGAACTCTTATCTTCATTGGTTAGAGTGGGATCAGTTTAACTTTTTCTTAGTGTCACTTGCCTCTGAAAATCTGAATTAATAATTTATTCTATTACTCCTCTTCAAGTTAACTTCACAGTTTTAATTAATATCCTTATCTAAATGTGTGCTGTTTTGGGTTCCTTTTTTGTATTCTTCTATTTTATCATTTAGTTTTAAAACTAGAGGCCTCCTGTTTTAATTTCCCACCCATTCTAATTTTCCCACTTATTGAATGTTTTTAATTTTTTTTTAAAGACTTTATTTATTTATTTGAAAGACAGAGATCACAAGTAGGCAGAGAGGCAGGCAGAGAGAGGGAGGGGGAAGCAGGCTCCCTGCTGAGCAGAGAGCCCGATGTGGGGCTCGATCCCAGGACCCTGGGATCATGACCTGAGCTGAGGGCAGAGGCTTTAATCCACTGAGCCACCTAGGCGCCCCGAATGTTTTTAATTTTTAATCAATCTTCATTTTTAACATCAATACGGTTCTTTAAATTTTAATTTATTTCATTTTAAAAATTCTTCCTAGCTTTTGAATTTTTGTTGTTACTCCATTATTGTTTGTAGTCTGTGCTTAGTATTGATTTATCTGTATAAGAGAGAAGCACCAGATCTAGTAAAAAAAGAGGCATGGACCTACTAAGTTTAAGGAAATTGATTTTAATTTATAACAATTGGGAAAGGCAAGGTTTTCAAAGATAACCAGCTGGTATCATCATCCAAATTTGTCTGTTATTGATTTAACCATTACATTTAGACTTTCTAAAAAGATTATATAGCTTGTTTGTTTATCCCATTTCTTGGCTAAGATTAAGAACTGTATTTCTCAGGATCCCTTTTCCCCCATGGTTCCGGGTTAGAATTGGACAAAAGAAGAATCTGTATGGGATTTGAAAAGTGCATGAAATTGAAGCTGTTATGCTCAGAAAGTCATTGCCATCAAACTGGGTGACTCTAGAAGTACCTGGTGAGTCCTACCTAGTCCTTTCTTATCTCAAATCAGTGTCTTGCCTCTCTTGCCACCTACTGGTGCTGCTAGCCAATGGCAGCCCCTGACCCACCACTGGATGTGTAGCACAGACCCAGAGGTGATAGCTATACAAAGGGGACTACTTCCTAAAGCTGACAATTGGAAGAGAACGCTCCATGAAGGGTCCCTTTGCAGTCCCACTTGGCAAGCAGTTGAGCTTGGTTTGTTGGATTCTCTACCTGCTCCAGTCTGTCCACTCACCCCTTGCCTATTTTTCTGATTCTCTGACTCCCTTACCAGACCTTCACTTTTGAAACTCTTTTTATATTTATTTAAGGTCCAATTATTATAATAACCCCTAATTCTCATTATATTTAAGTGGCTCTGTTTTCCCATTCATACACTTGGAATCTTTTGATCTTTCTGCTCTGTTGTCTTTATTGTCTCAACAATATCTTTCCTTTTGGCTGCAAAATAGCCACTAGAACCAACTGTTATGCTCTCACAGGACATCCCCACAAGCAAGAAGCAGGAGTATTGGCACTTAAAACCTTTCTCTTTATATTCTTCTCCTATTTCAGGGACAATTTTTTTTTTTTTTTTTTTTTTTTTTTTTTTTTTTTTTTTTTTTTTTTTTTTTTTTTTTTTTTTTTTTTTTTTTTTTTTACCAGAAGCCCTTAGCAGAATCTTCCTTAAGTCTTTTTGGTTACATCAGTGTAACGTATCTTCCTCTGGCCATTGACAAATGGGGTGGATTGTCATAATTGGGTTAGACTTGTGGTCCTGCTTCCTGACTGCATGTAAGGATAACCTGGAAGCTTTTATTTACTTATTTATTTTAAGATTTTATTTATTTATTTGACAGAGAGAGAGAGAGAAAGAGAGAGAAAGTACAAGCAGGGGAGCAGCAGGCAGAGGGAGAAGCAGTCTCTTGGCTGAGCAGGGAGCCAGATTCAGGATTCCATCCCAGGACCCTGGGATCATGACATGAGCTGAAGGCAGCCACTTAACTGATCGAGCCACCAAGGTGCCCAAACTGGAAACTTTTAGAACATATTTTCACCTGTGCCCAACTTGCACAGATTCTGATTTAATTGCTCTGGGGTGTTGTCTTGATATTTGTAAAATTCTTCCATGGCTTGGCTTAAACATGACTCATTCCCAGGAACTGTTGTACAACAAACAAAATCAAAGTCTGTACAAGGAAGAAGGTAGAAATGCCTGTAGGGTAGGCAATCAAGAGTGTCTTAGGCCTTTTTATTCTGTTTTATTTATTTATGTTAAGTAATCTGTATGTCCAACATGGAGCTAGAACTCATGACCCCAAGATCAAGAGTTCCATGCTCTTCTTCTGAATGAGCTAGCCAGGCGACAGGATTTAAGTTTCTTTCTCTTCTTTCTTTCTTTTTTTAAAACTATATCATTTAAGGATGATCCTGGAGGCTCTGTCTGTTAGGCATCCCACTCTTTATCTCAGCTCAGGTCTTGATCTCAGGGTTATGATTTCAAATTCCACAGTGGGCTCCATGTGGGTGTTGAACCTATTTAAAAAAAATAAAAGAAAGAAAATATGGTCTATAGAATAGACAGGAATATGACTAAAAATTCCCATCATTTGCTTCATATAAAATCATTAAGCCCTACCATATTTTATATATTATTTGAAGCATATGTTCCATTTTGGTTAACTCTAGGGAATTTAGTAGGACAGTTTTTCTTCCATTCCTTAGTTACATGAGGTAAAGCCATTTTGAATGTGCTACCAGACTATGCTGCACAGGGCTCAATAAATAACTATTCCTTTTAGGGATGCATAACATTTAAAAATATATAAATAAAGATACAGGGGCATCTGGGTAGCTCAGTCTGTTAAGGGACTGTCTTTGGCTCAGGTCGTGATCTACAGGCCTGGGATCAAGCCCCATGTCGGGCTCCTGGCTTAACAAGGAGTCTTCTCCCTCTCCCTCTGTCGCTCCCCCTGCTCATTCTTTCTCTCTCTCTCTCTCTCTCTCTCTCTCTCACACTGTATCTCTCTGTCTCAAATGAAAAAAAAAATAATAAAAATACATAAGTAAATAAACAAACAGACAAATCCCTTATCAGGAAAAATATTGAGTGATTTTCAGAGATTTCACCTAGCCTTGACAAAGTTATGATGAGATGATATTCCAGTTAAAGAAATCATAGAATGCTAAAGATGTTCTGAGGTTGATTTTGATCAGAGTATCCCAGTCCAGCTACATCTTTGCCAATATGTTTTTGTTAAGATCCACAGAAAAGAAAAAAAAAGTGTAAGTTTGAGTGTAAGAAAGTATGTGTTCCAATATGCAGGTTACTTGAAGGAAAGGAAACACATAAGGTCCTTCATTTTAGGATCAAATCCAGCTGCTAAGAATATTAGTCATGAAAGGCACATTCCAGAAATCTACCAAATCGAAAATATTGGCTTATTTGCCCTGTCATTCATTAACATCAATAGCTTTCTTTTCTTTTCTTTCTTTCCTTTTTTTTTTTTTTAAGATTTATTTATTTGAGAGAGAGAGCGAGAGAGCCTGTGAATGTCAGGAGGGGCAGATAAAACTGTAGAAGGTGAGAAGGGGACTCCCTGCTGAGATGGAGTTGGCCCATATTCGGGGCTTGATCTTAGTGCCCTGAGTTGGACGCCCAGCCTACTGAGCCCCAGAGCTTTCTTTTTTTAAGTCTACTTTTTTAGTGATCCCACTAAACCCACTGTGGGGCTCAAACTCACAACCCTAAGCTCAAGAGTTACATGCCTTCCAACTGAGCCAGCCAAGTACCCCTAGCATCAACAGTTTTGATAGACCAGTTTTCTAAGGATTGGCAAGCAACTTCACCTTTTAAAATGAAATCATGCTAAGCAGTGTGCAAATTGGAGAAGTTGTAGGCTATACTTTACTTGAGCAACATGATTGCTTTTGTCTTACAGAAAGAAAACTGGTTTTAAAATTGTATGTTTATTTTGGGGCACCTGGGTGGCTCAGTGGGTTGGGCTTCTGCCTTCAGCTTGGGCCATGGTCTCAGGGTCCTGGGATTGAGCCCCACATCAGCCTCTTTGCTCAGCAGGGAGCCTGCTTTCCCCTCTCTCTCTCTGTCTGCCTCTCTGCCTGCTTGTGGTCTCTCTCTCTGTCAAATAAATAAATAAAAATCTTTTTAAAAAATTGTATGTTTATTTTTAAATATATTCACATGGTTCAGAATTTAAAAGGAGTACCTGTGATGACATCTTACCAAAACCAAACAAACAACCTTGATTTGAATGAATCTTTATCACTAACAATTTACAGAAAATACAGAAACACAAATGAGTATGTCGAATGCTACCATGTCCAGTTGGCAATGTCCAGAATACAGAAATATCTAGAGGCCAAATTGCCCAATTTCTTCAACAAATAAATTACAAAGAACAAAAAAGTAATTGAGAGAAAATCTATAAATTAAAAGAAACATGCCAACCAATTAAAATGTATGCAATTTATGTGAAATCCTAACTTGAACAATCTTAAAAAAAAATTCATGAGACAATCAGGGAAATTTGAACAGTGATTGGATACATTGGATACTTAATGGTAGTAAGCAATTATTGTCAATTTTTAAGTCTAGTATTCTGGTATGTTTCAAAAATATAAATTACCATTTAGCAATGTACAGTGAAATATATTTGGATGAAATGATGCTCTATCAGGCAGTTGCTTCAAATTACCCAGTGGGGTATTGTTGTATTAGGTATATCTATTGCTGTATAACAAATTACCTCAAAATTTAGCAACTGAAAACAACCAGCATTTGTCTCACCATTTCCGTGGGTCAAGAATCCAGAATTAGCTTGGCTACTTGGCTCATTGGCTCTGGCTCAGGGTGTCTGTAGTCTTCAGAAGGCTGGAGAATCTGCTTTCAAGTTTACTCAGTGGTTGTTGGTTGACCTCAATTCCTCTGGCTGCAGCTAAACACCTCACTTTTCTTTCTTTCTATAGGCTCCTTGGGTGTCCTCAAGATGTTGCAGCTGGCTTCCCTAAGAGCAGAGCCCAAGATGGTAGCTGTAGTCTTTTTTTTTTTTTTTAAACAGCCATTCTATTGGTCATGTAGACCAGCCCTGGCACAATGTAAAAAGGGACCACTGATGGGAATAAATAACAGGGGATAAAGATCATTAAGGCCATGTTAGAAGCTGGCTACCACATTGACCCACTGTTTTATTGGCTTAGGTCAAGCTTCTATCCATTCTCTGGCCTTCATAAACCCATACCCGGACTGGTGGAACACAATGATATGTCTGTTTTCAGTGTAAGGTCAGAGTGATTGTCTAATAACATTCCCAGAAGTTATGGATATTTCCCTTACTTCAGTGCAGAGTTGACTGTTTAACAGACTCTAGGGAAGGTCTGAAGGAAAATTCACCATAAACACTGGCTGAAGAGTGGCAAACTCCTTTGAGACTCTGAACTGTCTTGGATTAGGACATTGGAAAAGGGGCGCCTGGGTGGCTCAGTGGGTTAAACCCTCTGCCTTCGGCTCAGGTCATGATCCCAGGGTCCTGGGATCAAGCCCCGCATCGAGCTCTCTGCTTAGTAGGGAGCCTGGTTCCTTCTCTCTCTGCCTGCTTCTCTGCCTGCTTGTGATCTCTGTCTGTCAAAT
Source organism: Mellivora capensis (assembly GCA_004024625.1). Taxonomy (NCBI): domain Eukaryota; kingdom Metazoa; phylum Chordata; class Mammalia; order Carnivora; family Mustelidae; genus Mellivora; species Mellivora capensis. The sequence continues at coordinate 9,191 of PISX010034346.1, forward strand.
AAATAAATAAAATCTTAAAAAAAAAAAAAAAGGAAATTGGAAAATATCATGAATCCCACTACAGGGACTCAAATTATGTTTTCTGGCAGGAAGACCCATACTTAGTGGAAAAGTGTGTTTGTCAGGTGGCACCTTAGTAAGCTATCCATTTATTTCATTCCTAGGGATTCTATGATGAACTAGTCACCATCACAGAGCCCAGAAATAAAACACTAATTACCATTTCATCCCTGTGGCTTACTGCAGTAATTTCACTTATCATCTCTAACAGTCCAGCACTGTCACCTGACCTCTAACACTCCATGATCTCATTTTTCACCTTGGAGTTGGGTGATCCAATTCCTTTGTGGTATCCTGCAGTATCATTTCTTCTATACAGAAGACACCTATGGCAGGGCTCATCCTAGAATGTGGTATTATCATCCCTAACCTATTTCTTAATGCCTGGGTAAATGGCAAGTCGTCTGGATTACCCCAGAAACTACGGTTCAGGTTGCATATAATAGATCCATGTCAACATTCCCATTTCCTTAAGCATTTGAATAGTTTTTTTCTAAAGCAGTGGTTCTGAAAGGGTTTTCCTAGGATCAGCAGCTGCACCTGAGAACTCGTTAGAAATTCAAATACACAGATCCCAGTCTAGACCTACTATATTAGATATTCTGGAGGTAGGGCCCAGCAATCTGTGTTTTAACAAGCCTTCCAGTGGTTCTGATGCAGGCTTAAGTTTGAGAATCACCATCTTTGTGAATCAGAGTAGGGTGGAAAAACCACTTGACTACTGTAGTTTCAACATGTCTAAAAATTTCTCATATTATTATTTACTTTCAAAAATTAAAGTTATAGGGAGCCTGGGTGGTTCAATCAGTGTGTCTGAGTCTTAATTTCAGCTTAGATCATGATCTCAGGGTCTTGAGATTAAGCCCTACGTCAGGCTTCCTGCTTAGAATTAGGGATTCTCTCTCTCCCTCAGCCCTTGCTTCCCACCCATGCATGTTCTTCCCATCTCTCTCAAATAAACTAAATCTTTTTTTTTTTAAGATTTTATTTATTTATTTGACAGAGAAAGATCACAAGTAGGCAGAGAGGCAGGCAGAGAGAGGAGGAAGTAGGCTCCCTCCCGAGCAGAGAGCCTGATGTGGGGCTCGATCCCAGGACTCTGAGATCATGACCTGAGCTGAAGGCAGAGGCTTAACCCACTGAGCCACCCAGGCACCCCAATAAACTAAATCTTTAAAAAAACTTAAAGTTATAATCAAAGAAAGGAATCACTTATTTTGAGCAAAACCTAAAAACATAAGAAACCTATAGAAAGAAGTGAAAGAAACAGAATGCTGGAAGGGCTGAAAAATTGTTTTATTTTTTAAAAAAATATTTTGTTTTTAAGTAATCCCTACACCCAGTGTAGGACTTGAACTCACAATCCTGAGATCAAGATTGCATGCTCTACTGGTTGAGCCAGCCAGGTGCCCCTGTTTTCCTTCCTATTGGGTTTGGGAATTTATTTTTGTATCTTTCAGATAGGATAAAAAGATCACCCCAAGGCCTTATTTCAAAGGAATGGGGTCTGTTTAGTTTTGTGAACTCTGTTAAATGTATCTGTGCCTTCCACACCATGGTGGAAATGATTAGTTCTTGGGAGAGTGCACAGCAATAAGTGAAGCAAATTGCCTCTCTTTAACTTTCCAAAATCTGAAAAGTACTAAGAAGCAAACCACATGAACAATGAAAACAGTGAGAAGCATTTCAACAAAGTAAGCCAAGTAAAGATTTTTTTTTTCCCTGGGATGAATTTATAAGCTGTATTTGTAGTCAATATGTCACAAATGTTTGGAATTGATGACACCGTATGTTGTCAACAAAGGAAAAGTCACTAGTACTAGTTCTGCCTACATTTACAGTCATAAAAGGAAATAAACAATAAGTCAGAAAAAGAGTCTTCATTGATGGTACTGTCAGAGTTGTTAGAACTAAGTCAGAGTAGAGTTTTTTTTCACCCAGCATGAGGTAGAATTGGTGGGCAGAATCATTTTTCAAGAAGAAACTGTTGGTAATTTTAGATTCCCCATAAGGAACAACTTGATTTGTATGTGCAACCAGCTAAGCGTCTCAATGCCAAGTTGGAAGTTTATCCTGTTGAGGTTTTACTGTTCGAGCTGCACTTTTGTGATGGGTTTGGGTATTTAGATACATCAAAGAGCCCTACCAGACCTGGAGGTATTAACTGTCACGCACAGAATATGTATGAGGCATAACTACAACTATCATTAATGTTTAAATATTTGCTTTCTTTGAATCTGTTTTAAAGACAATCAGCTGGTAGCTATCCATGAAGATTATTTGAATATACCTTTGCAACAGGAGCAATTTAATATACTTCTCTTGTAATCCAGAACCTTTAGGGAGAGGTTATTTTTGTTTAGATATACTACTGTACTATACCCAAAAGTGCAAGTTTAAATTTGGATCTCTAGCCTAAATTCCATGAAGGCAGGGACCAAGTGGTCCTCATTACTTCGTCTTCAATGCCAAGTACATGGTACATATGCTTACTCAATGAACGTCTATGCAATTAATGAACAATTTCTTGATTCTAGTCAATTGAAAAATTCAATAGCTCTCTCAAGGCTAGGAGATTTTTTTTTTTTTTAAGATTTTATTTGTTTGACCCAGAAAGAGAGAGAGAGAGAAAGACAGTGAGAGGGGGAACACAAGCAGGAGGAGTGGGAGAGGAAGAAGCAGGCTTCCCGCTGAGCAGAGAGCCTGGTGAGGGACTTGACCCCAGGACTCTGGGATCACGACCTGAGAAGGAGGCAGATGCTTAAGGACTGAACCACTTAGGCACCCCAAGGCTGGGAGAATTTTGCCTTTCTTCTTGCCCCTAGCCCCACCAACAAACCAGAAGAATCTCTACCGTTTTTTGAAAAGAATCAGTGCTTCCTGCTTCTTACCTAGAAGAATATGTGTGCTTTGAACTGACAAAAAGCATCTAATGACCACGTTTGGCATTGAACAAGCGAACATACCCCAGCAAACATAACAATAGGTCATAAAATACTAACTAGTAAAAACAGAACAATTTGCCTTACACGTTTGTAAGGATGCTTTTCTTACTGTGCTAATTTTTAAAAATTAAAAAAAAATATTTATGTATTTAGAATGTGTCTAAATGAGAGAGGGGCGGAGGATGAAGGGAAAAAGAGAATCTCAAGACTCCTGGCTGAGCACAGAGCCAGACTCTGGGCTTGACCTTACAACCTTGAAATCATGACCTGATCCGAAATCAGGAATGGGCCCTTACCTTTACCAACTGAGCCACCCAGGAGTGCTTAGTATGCTAATTCTTTTAGTGATTGAATTCAAATTAGGGAAATCCCCTGGCAGAGATTTCTCCGAAACACTGTCCTTCGGCTTAAATATGTTGAGAGAGGGTACAGGGTGGAGGGTAGGCTAGTTAATAGTCGTTAAGTATAGTCATGTTATAGGTTCTGCATTATGACAATTACAGAAACCAGCTGATGGGTTGGGCAAAACTGAATGCTGGCTGACAAGATATGGGAGTTACTGAAGTTCTTATCAACAGTTTGGCTGGGCCTCTAGTGTGAAAACTTTCAGTAGGTTTAAAAAATTTTTTTTTAATTTATTTAAGTTCAGTTAACATATACATGAATTAATTACTGGTTTCAGAGGTGGTGGTCAGTGATTTATCGGTCTTATATAATACCCAGTGCTCATTACATTATGTTCTCTTCTTAAGGCTCATCACTGAGTTCTAGTAGGTTTTCTATGAACCCTGAGTGAATAACAAAGAATTAAAAGAGTCACACCTATCCAGATCTCATCATTTCAAATAGAAGCTGAACTCTTGCTTATTCCTTCGAACTAAGGGCCCTTTTTAGCTGTATATTCATTGACTCCTTATATAAATTAAGTTGTAGGGAAGCAAAGTATTTTCTTTGATGAACATCCCCTTAAAAATTAATCTACCAGTATTTCTCCCTGTTTAACATTAGCATTGTGAAATACATCCAAACCAAGTTGTTGGTCATTTTCTTGCCAGTGTAGCCAACAACACAATGTAAACATATGCAAGTGAAATTTAAGTTTCAGGGTTGAACAAAGTCAATTAAAGTGCTTTTGGAGAACGGCACAAATCACCACAAAGTGTTGTTTTTTTTTTTCTTAAAGATTTTATTTGTCAGAGAGAGAGAGAGAGAGAGAGAGCACACAAGCAGGGGGAGCAGCAGAGCTGGAGAAGCAAGCTCCCTGCTGAGAAAAGAGCCTGAGAAAAGAGCCACGACCCCGGGATCATGACCTGAGCCGAAAGCAGATGCTTGATGTACTTACTGAGCCACCCCAGGTATCCCCTGAAAGTTATTGGATGAGTTTCTGGTAGAGTTAAATCAATTAAAATTGGAAGAAAGAAAAGTTATATGGATGCCATAGTAGATGCCAGAGTAGCTTCAAGACAAATTATCTGAATAACTGCTTAATAAAGATCATTGGGAGAAAGTCCTGGAATATTTTTGCAAAAATGACCAACTCCATGATCACAGTTCATAAATCAAGAGTGAAATAGACATTATTGTTGGGGTCAGGCGAGAGAGGGGAGAACCATTCAAAATGACGGACACCTAAGATGGCCGCGGTTCCCGCCATCACCCTCCTGCGACAACGACCACGTCAGACCTGGGAAACAAACTCAAAGGGGAGACCAAAACCTTTCTCCTCCCACCGACGAACCAATGAGGAACCCCGCAGCTGAATTCGGCCCTTATTAGGAAAACTCGACAAGGTCTCAGTACCTCCTCTTCGGACTTCCCCAGCAGAACCCCATATAAGCCCCTACCTCTTTGCTTCACGCGCGACTTCCCGACTCTCTTTCCCCCAGAGTCGAGGAACC
>PISX010034347.1:0-14111 GCA_004024625.1 Mellivora capensis
GGGACTTGATCCCAGGACCCTGAGATCATGACCTGAGCCCAAGGCAGAGGCTTAACCCACTGAGCCACCCAGGTGCCCTGAAACATCTTTCTTAAAAGAAGACTTCAGTATACTACCCTAAGTGCAGTTTCTACTCTTTAGAGTTGAAGTTTTTAAAATCAACTCTATTGAGGGGCACCTGGCTGGCTCAGGTGGTTAAGCATCTGACTCTTGATTTCAGCTCTGGTCCTGAGCTCAGGGTCCTGGGATTGAGTCCTGCGTCAGGCTCTGCACTCAGCTGGGAATCTGCTTGGTATTCCCTCTCTCCCTTTCCCTCTCCCCTCCCACTCCCCTCACTCAATCTCTCTCTCTTTCTCTCTCTCAAATAATCTTTTTATTTATTTTTTACTTTTTTAAAAGATTTTATCTGTTTATTTGACAGAGAGATAGATAATGAGAACAGGAACACAAGCAGGGAGAATGGGAGAGGGAGAAGCAGGCTGCCCATGGAGTGGGAAGCCTGATGCAGGGCTCGATTCCAAGACCCTGGGATCATGACCTGAGCTGAAGGCAGAGGCTTAACGACTGAGCCAGTCAGGCGCCCTGAAGTGAGTTTAAAAAAAAAAAATACAAGTTCTTGAGTTTGTTTGTTTGTTTTCAGGACAATTTATTTTACAGAGGATTGAAAAAAAGGGATAGAAGTAGAAGAAAGATGTCAAATAGGAAGTAAAATAAAGGCAGATCACCTTTTCTCCTCTAGCGTATGTTTTTGCCATTGAGGCCAATCACCATCATCACCAGTTGTCTTCGTTTCTTCCAAAGGAAAGAAAAATGTTATCCTTTATTATAACCATCTGTTGTTTCTGTTGAGTATATTAAGATGTTTTACTTCTTATCTAAGAAATAAAATAAGTGTATGGACATATTTCTACCAGTTTTTATGTGTGTATGTATTTATTATTTATTTTTTAAGTGCGGGGATCAAAACTACGACGCCAAGGTCAAGACGAGCTGATATCAAGAGTCGGGTGCTTAACCGACAGAGCCACCCAGTCACCCCTCCAGCAGCTTTTAAATAATAACCTACCCTAATAATCCCTCTATCGGTTATAACTTCTGTCCCGTGTCTGCTACTTAGTATATGCTATCAGATCTTTTTTGGTTCTTTATGTGGCTGGCATATTGTGGCCTCTACCCACAGCCTCCTTGCTCAGGAAGGGTAAGTGATGAATAATGAACCGATTATTTATAGTATCATATTTAGCAACGTTTCTTTACTTTTTACAAGTGCTTTTAAAAAAATTTGGTATTGTAGTAAAATGTACACAACACAAAATTTACCACCTTTGGCATTTTTTAAAAAGTAGGCCCCCCACGGAGTGCCGCATGGCTCAGTGGGTTAAGTGTTTGCCTTCGACTCAGGTCATGATCCCAGGGTTCTGGGATCGAGCCCTGCATCAGGCTCTCTGCTTAGCGGGGAGCCTGCTTCCCTTCCTCTCTGCCTGCCTCTCTGCCTGCTTGTGCTCTCTCTTTCTCTGTCAGAAAAATAAATAAAACCTTAAAAAAAATAGGCTCAACACGTGGAGCCCAACACAGGGTTCAAAATCATGACTCTGAGATCAAGACCTGAGCTGAGACCAAGGGTCAGGGACACTCAGGCGACCCCCACTTTAACCGTGTTGAAGTGTACAGTTCAGTGGCAATAAATATACTCACACTGCTTATAGCCATCAGCACCATCCCTCTCCAGAACTTTCATCTTCCCAAAGGGAACTCTGTACCCATTAAATACTAACCCCTCATTCTCCTTTCTCCAGGCCCTGGCAACCACCATTCTACTTTCTGTCTGTGAATTTGGCTACTCTAGGTACCTCAAACTCCAACACGTGGAGTTTTATAGTATTTCATAGTATTCTTCTGTGTCTGTCTTATTTCCCTTAACATGATGTGCCCCAGGCCCGCCCACCTGGTAGCATGTGCCGGAACTGCCTCTTCCTTTAAGGCTGGATGATATTCCCCTGTATGTATGCACCGTATTTTGTTTGTCCATCCGTCTGTTGACTGAGTCCTTGAGTTTTCTAAAACCCAACTTTATTTAAAAAAAAAACAACCTCACTTTATTGAGGTGTTAATTTCCATTCAATAAACTGTATCCATTGAAAGTGTACCCGCTGGTGTTCAGACGGACGTATACACCCGTGGAGCTGTCCTCCGTCGCGACCCAGAACATTCTGACCATTCTCAAAGGTTTAAGCTGATTGTGTTTTGATAGTTTTGCAACAACCGTTAGGACAGTCGGTGAAGCAGATGCTGTGAGTTGTCTCCCCGACAACTATCTCTCCTTGCCCCCTGCTCGGAGAATCTCGGTTGTGTTTGAGCATTCAGCACGGCCTTCTCCGAAGTTCTAGCGGAGAGATCCTGGTGATTTTAAACTCATCTTTGGGCTTTCATTTCTCTTGCAAGAGACTGTTTTCAGGGGAGATTTCTTGGCGTTTAGAGGTCAAGGGAGGTCTGCTGGGAAAGTTGTCCTTAATTTTAAGAAGGAGACACACAAAGAGATGATTCTTTTTGCCTCTAAAATGTTGCCCAAAGATTCTGAAAACTTTAAAATAAGCCTGGGTTTTGTCTATTTGAGATAGGTCTGAGACATCTTTTCTAAGAAGACTAAATAACCTACCAAACCTCAAATTTATTATCCTACAGTTACTTTAATGATTACTTTGTGAGCTTGAAAAGCCACTAGGTGTCACTCCTACTTTATTTTCGGAGATAATCCAGTGGCATTTTCCATCTTGGAAATATTAAATTCAGAGGCATTAAAACATCCAGTAAGTTAAAAGGTTATATTTCACATGACTGTGAAAGGTTAAAATCAAGATATGAGAATTCTGAAATGAATATATTAGTTTTTCTTTAAATGATATTAACTAGCGTGATGCATGGTTTCTGAGTCAACACAGTGATTCAGGCAAATCACATCTAAAAGCGTTCGGTATAGGGATGCCGGGCAAAGGGGAGAGTCAATGTGATTGAAATATTTTTTTCCCCTGGGACCAGGCTCACAGTAACAGAGCAACATGCCCTCGGTTACCAACAGTGGGAATCTTTCATGTGGAGGCAAAACGAACGAAGTTGTGAGCTGTGTTCAATCTATCTGTCACGAAGAAAGGATTTGGTCAAAAATAGGAGTAGTTTTGGGAGATCCTTTCTACTCGCTAGATGGGTTGCTGCCCCATTCATGAAATGTTGAAGAGAAAGCCAATTCGATTTTTAAAAAAGGAATAATTCTGAGTTAGTGAAAGAAGGAAGAAGGGAAGGAGGAGAAGGAGACACAACGAGATGGAGAGCAGGAGAAAGAGAGAAAATAGGGTGGAAGGTTTCATTGTGTCTCGCATCGAACTCTCTCAGCTCTGAGTAGCAGAACTCCAGTTGTGTAAAGGAAAAATAAACAGGTATTTGTGATCTCCTGTAACCAGGAGGAGTGTGGTGGCTTCAGGGAGGGATGCATCTGGAGAAGGCAGCAATTCCCAAAGTGTGGTATGCGGGCCTGAAAGGAGACCCTGAGACCCTTTGGGGTTCATAAGGTCAAAATCATTTTCATAATAACTAAGACACCGTTGACCTTCGTCTGCTTGTTCTTTCACAAGTGCGTCATTGAGTTTTCCAGAGGCCGTGTGAATTGCGATATCAGACAGAATGCAGAAGTGGACAGTCGAATCCAACAGTCTTCGACGAAGCTGGCCATTCAGGAGCTTTGCAAATATGTAGAACAAATTCATGCTTCTCAGTGATTTTTCCGTTTGAGAAAATATAGTTATTTGCAGTAAAATATGTTAGTCCATTTAACATATGATGGCTTTTCTATTTTTAAGTGATTAATAAATATTTTAAATGTTCTTTTCTGTTTTAATTTTCTAATATAGTAAATACTGATAGATATGTAAACACACATCAACAAAACTTCTTTGGAGTCCTCAATAATTTTTATGAGTGTAAAGTGGTCCTGAAACCAAGAGGTTCAAGCATTGCTGGCTTCGATGAGGTAGAGTTGGGCCCAGGCCTCAAGTGGTATCACCAAAACACTGTTTCCATATCTTGAACTGATGTCCTAGGTGTTGCTTTCCTTCTCAGGCTTGTGATGGCAGAGATGACCTCAGCAACTCCAGGATTGTACCTATCAGGTTAGCAAGTCCATAGGAGATAACGTCCCTTTTTGGTAACTATAGTAAAATTTCTAGTTATTACATTGACCGAGCTTGAATCACATGCCCTACCACATGCCAGTCATTTGAACGGAAGGGCAGTGGATGCCTAGATCAGATGTCCACCCTCGGAGCCCAGGAGCAGTGTCGGCCCACCAGCACGGCAGGATGGGTGAAAGAGTGGCTCTCCAGAGAGGTGCTGAGCAGAAAACACACAAACACACAAACATGCCCTTCTTCAGAAAGCCTGAAGCTGCCTCCAAAGATTGAGAAAGAAAACTCAGAAAGAAAGAACCCTGTTCGCAGTAAAAATCCTGTCCCTTCCACTGTCAGCATCTTGAGACAATAGGGCTGCTTCTCTCTCCTTGGGAAGGAGTGGGGGGTCTCATTTCATTCTCTAATTAGAATCTGGGTCCCAATCACACGCCCTAGTGGAAGTTCTTCCTATGAATTAGCAATGCTGGCCACATAAAAAGTTGTCTTTTTGCCATAAATTATGCAAAAGACCTACCTTAAACTGAGATTCCTTCCCTAAGAGTCTGAAGATTTTAATTTTATGCTGTTTGCAGGATGACTCCTGTCAGATCATTTAACCTTTTCATGGCCTCCTCGTGCCTATCTCCAAAAACAAGGATATATTCTTTGACTCTGAGCAATGCAAGATGGGAGAAAAAGTTATTCTAACGCCGATCTATCAGTTGCTCTACTATATAGCTACCAAAGGAATTTTGACATATTTTTTTTCGGATTATATATCAATTTTCGTCAAATATTTAGGTTCCAAATATCTTTGATGATAATACAGAGTTCTCATCAGTCTATAAATACCGAGTTGTATTTTTCATTGCTTGCCTGTCTCTTTTTTCCTTTACCTTTTGTTTTTAGCTTCGTTACTTTTAATATTAAATGTTGATTCTGTAAAATGTCATTTTTTACAAAATGAATTAGGAGTCAGATCATAAGTGTCATGAAAATAATTTAAAAAGAAATTATTCATTTACTTAGGTCACTAACTGTACACACATACACACACACTCTTTGGATAATCAAGTGAAAGAAAAGCCAATGTTTCTCCTTTTATTCTTAGTTTATAAATTAAGCTGCAAAAGGAAGCAGCAATAAAAACTGCATGCATCACTATAAAGAATCAGACAATATTGGTTGTACACTTTGACTTGGTACACTTTACGCTTCCACTAAAATACTGCCATTACGTAAAAACGAGAGTGTACTTTTTTTGTTGTTGTTGAGCCCTTCGGATGACTAAACATCCAATAACAGTTGTGTGTTGTGCATTAAATACCATCTGGGCCTATTTGCATACGATGTCTGCTTCTCTATTACATCCTCATTAACTGTAAGTACAAACATTCCAATTGAATCGATACCAAAACGCACAGTAACTTTCAACCCCAGTTTCCCACATAATGCACAGTCCTGCATACTTTTAAAGAAAAAAGTCTAGCACACACGTGCCTTGGAAATAATTCCAGATTGTTCCCATAACGTAATCGCTGAGCGGCCTCGCACTGTCCCCGTTTTTAGTAAAAAGCAGCAATGCTCAATTTCATACATTACAAAGTCGCATCGATAACCTAAAATCAGAATACCATGCAGCTGTGAGGACCACTCCTTGCCAGGAATTAAGTGCGTTCCTCCCCGTTGAAGGACGAGGAACAGTGGGGCGTAGGTAACAATGAAGGGAGAGAAGAAAGCTGCTGCTTGTTGGTTTTGCGGCAAAGCAGCAGGAATTGGATGGGCGAGTCCGATTTCAGGATGAGAAGCTGGCCCTGTAGGACGCTTGGTATTTTCTTCCGACAACAGCGAGTAAAACCCTGCCCCCCCCCCCGCCCGTCCCTGACGTGTTTGCGAAACTGCCGCAGGCGCTGCTGCCCCAGCGCGGGGACCGGCCGCAGCGCCCGCAGTTTTAAAACACGCCGGAGGCTGCGGCGCGCCCGGGGACTCCGCTTCCTCGGTGCGGCCGGGGGCGGCTCGGTGTCCTCGCTCGCCGCCGCCCCCCTGCACGGCGCCGCCGCGGGCCTGCGGCTCCCGCGCTGCGAGCCTGGGCGGGCCGCGAGTCCGCGCGCGCCGGGTTCCCTCCCGCGGCCGCGGGGCAGCAGGTGGCGGCGCCCGCTCGCCGCCGTCTCCCCCGCCCCCCCCCGCCCCTCCCCTGCTCCGCGTCTCGGCGGAGGCGAGCGGTCGCCGCGGGCAGCCCTGAGGGCACCGGGAAAGCTCAGCGGCCGCCGGCTGCTCCCCTGAGGATTCATTTACCACGCGGCTTTCCCCCCCATTTTCTGGTCCATCCTGCAAAAACTCCTCCCCCACCCCCCAACGGGGTGGGGCGATGTATAGCCCCGCGGGGCCTCGGCGAGATCCGCAATCCCAGGAGGAAACTTTACACCCCGAAGCGTCGACGTGAGAAGTCGCGGTTCGGCATCTTGCGCTTAAGCGCGGAAGAACTTTCTCGGTCGGGGAGAATTCGCGTCCCCGGAGCCCCCTCTGGCCGGCGAGTGCCTCCGAGGATGGGGCGCGGCGCTCCGAATCGCTTCAGGCTTTAAAATCACGCGCGGGGGACCGTGCGCCGGCGCGATGAGGACCCCGGAGAACTGGGAGGAGGCCGCTGGCGCGCGGACGCCCCCCGGCACCCCCCGGCGCGGGCACCTCCACCTGGAAGCGCTGCTGCGCGGGGGCGCCCCCTGGGGCTTCGCTCTGAAGGGCGGCCTGGAGCGCGGGCAGCCGCTGGTCATCTCCAAGGTACGTGTCTTCTTGGGACCTTGTCTTGGGCCGCTTGGCGTTCCCCGCCTGGAAGCTTCCGGCAGGTCGGCCAGAGATGCAGCCGTCGGGCCGGGGGGTGCCTGAATAGGGCTCCCTTTGCTGCTGCCTTTCAGATTATGGCTGGGAGCGTGCTGTCGGGCTTGGCGTCGGAAAGGAACGGATGAGTCTGGTTCATTTAGTCTAGGCCGCCCCTGGGGGAGAATGTGCTTGCCCAATGGGTAGTCTCTTTTTGGGGGTGGAAGAGCGCCCACGCGGCTACCGCGGGATCTTCCCAGTTCTGAATCAGATTAGAGATTAACAACGCGCTGGAGGGAGTGGTGTGGTATATGCTTACGGATGTGTGCCTTTATGGAGCAGAGGACTAGAAAAATGCCTGCTCTTTCTCCCGCCCCATGAGAAGAGCCAGCATTCCAGCATATTTTAGAATTTCTTTATAATTCTGGAAGAATTGATTACATCAATATTTGCTGCTTTTTGCACACTCAGAAAGAAGTAGATCAACTTTCTGTATAAATCAAACACAAAACACCATTTCTGCCTCCTTTCTTTATCTATGTCTTTAACTTTTAAACCTTAGTCTCCCATGACATGCCTCAGACCTTTTTCTTTGGTATGACTGGGAATATCCACTGAATGAATTTTTTTTTTTTTTGTATTAGGCTTAGTATTTCTGCTTTTCTCTTTGACTACAGAGATTAAGAAAGATTACAGAAATTTCTTTTAAAATTTCAGAATGTTAACTGTCTACAACAACAGAACATAAATGCTTTTTACACATATGCATTGCTTAAGAAACATTTGCAATTCAGGAGAAAAGTTTTTTAGTTTGAGGGTGGGAAAGGGATAAATATGCCTTTTGCCCAAGCTCTGTTACCTGTTTAGGTCAGTTTTCATATCCCCAAAACTGTATTTTGAGAGAGATGGAAATGGATTCTTACTGTGGATAATTGGTTTCTAGCAGGCAGCCAAGAGTGTGTGGGATACCCCTGTAAGGTTTGTGGCTTTTCCTCCTCTTTTCAAAGAAAACAAAAGATACATGTGCATGTATGCGTATCAGTGAGGAAGGCATCCGGCTGTAAGAAACTGAAAACCTGACTGATAGTGGCCGGAGTAAATGGGGGTTTGTTTTTCTCATATTTCAAGAAGTCTGGAGGTAGGCTGCCCAGGCAAGGAGCCACAGTTCAATCATATCAACAAGGACTTCAGTGATCTCTCCACTCTGCCATCCCTGTGACCTCGGCTTTTCTCCTCATGGTTACATGATGGATGCCGTGCCTCCGGTGTTGCATCTTTATCCTGGGCAGGGTTTTGGCTTTTTGTTTGGAAAGAGACAGACCTTTGTTTACATCTCATTAGCCAGAAGTGTGCCACATACCTCTCCTCAGACCAAGTCCTGGCCAAGGAGCATGGGATTATCATGACTAGTTTAGACCGGCAGGATTTCTTTCCTGGAACCTACCTTTCCTCATGTCAAGGAGTCTCTGCCCACGGTTTGGATAAATGGGGTTCTTTTTTCACGAGGAAGGAGGAAATGGATGCGAGGTAGACAACTGAGAATGTCTGCCACAAATACAAATATCATATCTGCATGTTAGAATTCTGGGTGTATATACCCAATTTGCCTGGCCTTATGTGGTAACCTATTATGTGTCCTACAGTTTGCTGTAGGACAGGCCGAATGCTACCACTCATGAGCCACTCCTCTAAGGCTCCATTTAATCTGCAGAATGTATGGGGATTAAAGGAGACCATGCATTTAGAGCAGTTAGCATAGTGCCTGGCGCACAAAGGCGCTCAAAAAAGATCTTAGCAAAGACTACGGTTATTGCTTTTTATTATTCTAGGTGACATTTGTATGAGGATACAGATTTGGCTGCTGTACAGCGATCCAAAATAACAATCGCTTGAACCATACCGGAGTTTCTGTCGCTCTCATAACGACCTGAGCATAAGCCACACTGAAAGAAGGCTGCCTGAGGCCAGAGACCCAAAACCCAAGTTCCTTCTACTTTTCTTACATCCACCCTTGAGGGCATGCCCCACCTGCGCGGTCAAAGGTGACTGGCCACAACAGCTGCTTTCCAGGGAGTAAGAAGTGGACAGAGGAGACAGGCAAGGCAATCGCTTGCCTTTCGAGGTTACATTCGGTGCAGTCTGCTCTGTCCATTATGGTAGCCACCAGCCCCATCTAGCTAGTTCCATTTCAGTGAAAAGCAAAAGGAAACCAGATGTACAGTTCTGGTCCTCATGCGTGCTCGCCACGTTTCAAGGGTCACTGTTCTTCAAAGCTCTTGTCTGTCTGGCAGACTGACTCGGCCAAGCTCCATCTCTTCCTCTCTTCAGAGTTTCCTTGGTTTCATCAAGGTGCGTTAGGGGGTCTCTCTTCTATACTCTTCCAACCTGCATTTATTTCATGAAATCAGAATTTTTTTGGTCGTGTTGGTCGTCTTCTCAGAAGTGTACGAGCTTCTTTAGGGCGGGGGCTGTTTATATTTCTGCCACATCTAACCGAGTAGCCCGGTACACAAATATTTGTTGAGTAAACAAGAGGACGGGGGCTATGTCTTATTTCATCTTGCATTTCCAGGATCCAGTGCAGTGCCTGGCGGAGTACGTGCTCAGTAACTTTTTTTTTTTTTTTTTAGATAATATATATGACAGAGGGTGAGAGAGGCAGCACAAGCACAGGGGAGCTGGAGAGCTCCCACTGGGCAGGGAGCCCAACATGGGGCTCGATCCCAGGACCCTGGGATCATGACCTGAGCCAAAGGCGGACGCTTAATGACTGAGCCACCCAGGCGCCCCTGTGCTCGGTAAATTCTATTGCATTAATAAGCATAGATGAAACGGTAGCAGGCAGGGGGAGGTGGGAAGGTAGAGTCCCATGAGATGAAGATGCCTGGCAGATTTCCAGAGATGGAACACAAATTAGTTTCTCATCGTTGCTGTAAAAATTACCACAAACTGGGGCGCCCGGGTGGCTCAGTCAGTGAAGCGTCTGTCCTCAGCTCAGGTCATGATCCCAGGATCCTGGGATCCAGCCCCACCTTGAGCTCTCTGCTCGGTGGGGAGTCTGGTGCTCCCTCTCCCTCTGCCTGCAGCTCCCCCTGCTTGTGCTCTCTCTCTGTCCAATAAATAAATAGAATCTTAAAAAAAAATCACCAGAAACTTAGTGGCTTCAACCATAGGTCAGAAGTGAGCATAGGTCTCGCTGGGCAAAGATCAAGGTGTCAGCGAGGCTGAGTTCCTTTGGGAGGCTCGAGGGGAGAACCTGTGTCCTTGCCCTTTCCAGCTTCTGGAGGCCACCTCTATTCCCTGGCACGCAGCCCCTGTCCAAAGCCAGCAATGGCAGATTATCCCTCTCACGTGGCATCACTCTGATCTCTAACTTCGCCTCCCTCTTTCAATTTTAAGGACCCTTGGGAGTATACTGGGCCCACCAAGATAGTCTCCTTATTTTTTAAAAAATTATTTATTTATTTATTTGTCAGAGAGAGAGAGAGAGAGAGTGCACGAGCAAGTGCACAAGCAGGGGAGCAGCAGGCAGAGGGAGAAGCAGGCTCCCGCTGAGCAAGGAGCCCGATGCAGGACCCAGTCCCAGGAACCTGGGATCACGACCTGAGCCGAAGGCAGACGTTTACTTGACTGAGCCACCCAGGCGTCCCGATGATCTCCCTATCTTAAGATCCGCTGACTAACAGCTTTCATTCCATCTGCAAACGTTGTTCCCCATTGCCATATAATCTAACACATTCCGTTTCCAGGGATTAGAACATGGATGTCTTTGCAGGGAGAGGGCTTGATTTTGCCAGCCCGCAAGCATTTGAGCACTGATGAAGGTCCACATAAGTGAGACCATGTCAGGGTTGATACTAAAGTGAAATTTAATGGCTGATCATGCACATCCCAGATCTTCTCTAGAACAGTGAGAAAAGTGCACACCAGCTCTTACACTGGTAGCCAGATGTCCACTATTGCCTCAAGGTAGGATGACCCCCATTGTCGGGGAAGGGGAAGGGTAGGACACGTTGACTCCTACATGGGAAAGGCACGTACACTTAAACCAAAGCAGTTCTAAGCTGCCAGGTATGGCTGACAGCATAGTGAATGAAGTCTTTTTTTCTTTAGGAGAATGAATGGGAAAAGGAACTACAAAAGGGTGGCAATAAAAGAAACCATTTTTGCGTCTTTTTCTTGGAGGTTTAATGTCCTTGAAAAGGAAAGGTGGGGTTGAGGAGAGAGCCTCTGTAATCTGTGAACTTCAAAAAGAAAGGGCAACTTTTTCTTTAGTAATGATTGTATGTAGAAGCTCACGTAATTCAATAGTTCAGGAAGTTGGCAGCGGATTTGACGATGACTCACTCTGCATCGGGGCTCAGAAAAGCTGTTCCACCTGTGGTAGGGGTGCACCTGCTCCAGGGTTCAGAAATCAAGAAACAAATGCAATAACGATACCCAAGGACAGCAGCTGGTGACGCTGGGTGCGCTCGGACGACGTGCCACAGTCTATCTCAGGACACCCACGCGGGTTAACTCATTTGATTTCCACAGCCCCGTGAGGAAGGCAATAGGGTTTGCAGATGTATCCACAAGAAACTGAGACATAGTGTTTGCGTAACTTTCGGGAGCTCTCACAGCCAGTGAGTGATAAAACTGGGATTTCAATCCAGGCATTCTGCTTCCCCGGGGTCCAGGCATTTAACGCGCTGTGCCATCCAGCCATCGCTGCCTGCCAAATATTTGGCTCTGTCTAGATTCTAGAGCTATATATTGGGTAAAGTATGGGGTTAATCTTTTGTTATGTATGTTTTAAAATTTACTAGAGGAAAACAATCTTTAAAAAAAACAACACAACTTAGTCCTGAAAGGTACCGTAAAATGGGTATGACTGTTGCTCAAGCAACAGTTTCAAAGTAGGTCAAGACCCATAGAAGGAGTAGTCACTTAACAGTTCTTAGTAAGAATCTTTGTGGTGTCCTCATCCAGGGAGGCACCTTTTCCTGCCCTTCAGACATGGTCTTCTGAAGAAGCCATTGCTCTGGGCTCTTATGTCCTCCACGCTCAGAACACGTGTTCCTGATTCCTGCTCCCCGGGAGGCATCTTTGCTTTAGCTGGGCTCTGTGTATAAATCCTGTGGTTCCATCTTCCACAGTACCACCTTCTCTGAAACTCCTCCTTCTGCTTGTAACACCATCCTCTTCTTGCTGGCAGTCCAAATCGTAGCCTTCCTCTAGCCCTTGTCCACCAAGGCTCGGCTCACTAACCCTATCCCGTCCCCAGCATCCCATTCTTTCTCTATGGGTGAAGTCAGAGGCGTCCTCAAACCCGTGTCTCCAGGCTTCCTGCTGGCTGACACTACTCAGATTTTTAGGTGGGTTCTTCTAGCCTTAGTGATTCGATCTAATTCATGAATTCTCTCTAATTATTCCTCCTCTGGAGAGGTGTATCCAAAACCTCCCAACCGACATGCCACTTTAAAGTGAAATGAACTGGGGGTGCCTGGGTGGTGCAGTTGATTGGGTGTCCCACTCTTGGTTTCAGCTCACATGGTGATCCTGGGGTCATGAGATCGAGTCCTGCATTGGGCTCTGTCCTCCGTGTGGAGATGGCTTGAGACTCTCTCTCCCTCTCCCTCTGGCCTGCCCCTCTAAAATTACTAAGTATGTAAAAAAATGAATGAATGAATGAATGAATGAATGAATAAAATATTTAAAGTGAAATGAACTGCTTTAATGGACTGGGAGAAATCTTAGACATATCAATAGGCTAGGAAATTACTCATTTAGGTCAGGAAATTACTCGTTTAGGATGTAAATTGCCTGGATGGTCATGCTGAGATTTCCTCATTTCTAGATTTTCCATATCCATTTGTCTAGCTTCAGCACTTCCTAACCCTCTAGCTTCCTTAGTGCTCCCCTGTCTCAACACACCAGCATCAGCCATACCATTTCTCATGGCCCATTTCATCTGCACTAAAACCGTTTTTACTAGTTCTTCAGCCATAGTCCCTGAGTTCAATTTGAAATAGATTTCTAGGCAGCTCCCCCAGACCTTGGGCTGGTTGATTTCGTTTTCCCCAAAGTCATCTTTTCCATTTCCTTCAAGTACCAAGCTAAGTTGGCTTGTTACTGACCTTTTAACACAACCAGTTCTGGGTTTCTTTTCTTATCGGTCCTGCTTTTTCCTTTAACATCCTTTGCCCTTCTTGCCAGGGCTGTCTCTGTCTGCTGTCCTGAAACCATTTTTTGTTCCCTCAGATCCATCCCTGTCCTCCATTTGCATGAATTCCTCCTTACAGTCTCTCCAACATGTTTATTCACACCATTTTCTGATACAGGTAATTGTTTGCATTAGGCATGTTGACAACAAATTGTAATCTCTTTAAAGTCAAATGAGCTCTACTTCTCGCTGTGTGTCCTGCTTTTCCTAGCAAAGTACCTCCCATTCATACACAGTGAATGCTTCACAAATGTGAAATGATTTATAGGATTTTAGAGCTATGAAGAACCTCAACAATCCTTCAATCCAACTTCCTCATGACACACAGAGTAAACTGAGACTCACTGAAGTTTGTTTATTTGTCAAGACAGTTATTGCCTTAGCAAACAAATTGTGTGTGTGCGTGTGCGTGTGTAAAGCCCAGCTAGTGAGGGAATAAGTGCTTTCTAGTTGTGCCATTTATATTTTCAAATGAATCCTAGCTCCTGTTAGGCTCTTAACCTCTAGAAGCTAAGAATGTTTCCCCTTCCTTCCCCGCCTCCCTCCCTCTACCTTTCCTTCCTTTTCTTTCTGTTTTCCCCACTTACACTATGTACAACAATGATGACAATGAAAATATATTAATGAATGGAGAGAAAGATGAATGAATACGTCTTTAAAAATCTTTGAATTTTTAAAAATTTAAAATCTTTAAAAATCTTTGTTAGAAAGATGCACATCAAGATCAAAAGCTTCTGCACAGCAAAGGAGACAGTCGACAAAACAAAGAGGCAACCCACGGAATGGGAGAAGATATTTGCAAATGACAGTACAGACAAAAGGTTGATATCCAGGATCTATAAAGAACTTCTCAAACTCAGCACATGCAAAACAGATAATCACATCAAAAAATGGGCAGAAGATATGAATAGACACTTCTCCAATGAAGACATACA
>PISX010034348.1:0-14094 GCA_004024625.1 Mellivora capensis
TCTGTTTCTGGAGAAAAAAAAGAACTAAAATCTAACCAAGTTGAAATTTAAAAAGCGATTAATGAGGCACAATAAAATTGGAGGCTCTTACTGCTAGGATAAATGAGGCAGAAGAGAGAATTAGTGACATAGAGGACCAAATGATGGAGTCTAAGGAAGCTGAGCAAAAGAAAGACAAAGAACTACTGGACCACAAGGGGAGAATTCGAGGGATAAGTGATACCATAAGATGAAACAATATTAGAATAATTCAGCTTCCGGAAGAAGAAGAAAGAGAGAGAGAGGCAGAAGGTATATTGAACTAAATTATAGCAAAGAATTTCCCTAATTTGGTGAAGGCAAAAAACATCAAAATCCAAGAGGCAGAGAGAATCCCCCCTCAAAATCAATAAAAATAGGTCAACACTCCAACATCTAATAGTAAAACTTCAAGACTCAGTGACAAAGAAAATCCCGAAAGCAGCTCAGGAAAGAGGTCTGTAACATACAGTGGTGGAAATATTTGATTGGCAGCAGACCTACCCACAGAGACCTGGCAGGCTAGAAAGGACTGGCATGATATATTCAAAGCACTAAATGAGAAAAATATACAGCCAAGAATACTATATCCAGGTAGGCTGTCATTGAAAATAGATGGAGAGATAAAAAGCTTCCAAGACAAACCAAAATAAAAATAATTTGCAAACACCAAACCAAGCCCTACAAGAAATACTGAAAGGGGTTCCCTAAGCAAAGAGAGAGCCTAAAAGTGACAGACCAGAAAGGGAAAGAGAAAATATACAGTAACAGTCATCTTACAGAAAAGACAATGACTCTCAGTTCACATCTTCTAATAGTTACCCTGAATATAAATGGGCTAAATGCCCCAATCAAAAGACACAGGGTATCAGAATGGGAAAAACAAACAAACAAACAAAAAAAGACCCCAAAAAACAAAAAAACAAAATACAAAATGCAAAAACCAAAAAAACATCGATATGCTGTCTGCAAGAAACTCATTTTCGACACAGTGACACTTCCAGATGTAAAGTGAGGGGTGGAAAACAATTTCCCATGCTAATACACAACAAAAGAAAGCAGGAGTGGCAATCCTTATATCAGACAAATTAGATTTTAAGCCAAAGACTAAAGCAAGAGATGAGACTGTATCATACTCATAGGGTCTGTCCAACAAGAAGATCTAACAATTTTAAATATCTATGCTCCTAACATGGGAGCAGCTGATTATATAAACCAATTAATAACAAAATCAAAGAAACATCAACAATAATACAATAGGGCACCTGGGTGGCTCAAAGGGTTAAACCTCTGCCTTTGGATCAGGTCATGATCCCGGGGTCCTGGGATCGAGGCCCACATCAGGCTCTCTGCTCAGCGAGGAGCCTGCTTCCCCCTCTGTCTGCCTGCCTCTCTGCCTACTTGTGATCTCTCTCTCTCTCTCTCTCTCTGTGTCAAACAAATCAATAAAATCTTTAAAAAATATATAATAATAGTAGGGTACTTTAAAACCCCCTCACTGAAATGGACAGATCATCTAAGTAAAAGATCAAGAAAGAAATAAAGGCTTTAAATGATACACTGGACCAGATGGAAATCACAGATATATTCAGAACATTCCAACCCAAAGCAACAGAATACACATTCTTTTCTAGTGCACATGGAACATTCTCCAGAATAGATCATATCCTGGATCACAAATCAGGTCTCAACTGGTACCAAAAGACAGGAATCATTCCCTGCATGTTTTCAGATCACAATGCTTTGAACTAGAACTCAACCACAAGAGGAAAGTTGGAAAGAACTAAAATACATGGAGGCTAAAGAGCATCCTACTAAAGAATGAATGGGTCAACTAGGAAATTTTAAAAGAATAAAAAAAAAAAAACCTCATGGAAAAAAATTAAAATGAAAACACAACTGTTCAAAATCTTTGGGACACAGCAAAGATGGTCCTGAGAAGAAAATATATAGCAATACAAACTTTTCTTAAGAAACAAGAAAGGTCTAACGTACACAACCTAACCCTACACTTAAAGGATCTGGAGAAAGAACAGCAACAAAAGTCTAAACCCAGCAGGAGAAGAGAAATATTAAGTATCAGAGCAGAAATCAATGAAATAGAAACCAAGAGAACAGTAAAACAGATCAACAATACTCGGAGTTCATTGTTTGAAAGAATTAAGGTTGATAAACCCCTGGCCAGACTTATCCAAAAGAAAAAAGACCCAAATTAATAAAATCATGAACAAAAGAGGAGAGATAACACCAAAACCAAAGAAATGCAAACAATTATAAGAATATATTATGAGCAACTATACACCAGCAAATTAGACAATCTGGAAGAAATGGATGCATTCCTAGAGACATATAAACTACCACAATTGAACCAGGAAGAAATACAAAACCTGAACAGACCCATAACCAGTAAGGAGATTGAAGCAGTCATCAAAAATCTCCCAAAAACAAGACCCCAGGGCCAGATGGCTTCCCACAGGAATTCTACCAAATATTTAAAGAAGAATTGATACCTATTCTCCTGAAACCTTTCCAAAAAATAGAAATGGAAGGAAAACTTCCAAACTCATTTAATGATGTCAGCATTACCTTGATCCAAAAACCAGACCCCATCAAGAAGGAGAATTACAGACCAATATCCTTGATGAATACCGATGTGAAAATTCTCACCAAAATACTAGCCAATAGGATCCAATAGTGCATTAAAAGGATTATTCACCACAACCATGTAGGATTTATTCCTGGGCTGCAAGGTTGGCTCCACATCCACAAATACATCAATGTGATATAATGCATTAATAAAAGGAAGAACAAAAATCATATGATACTCTCAATAGATGGTGAAAAAGCATTTGACAAAGTACAGCATCCTTTCTTGATCAAAAATCTTCATAGTGTAGGGATAGAGGATACATACCTCAATATCATGAAAGCCATCCATGAAAAACCCACAGCAAATATCACTCTCAATTGAAGAAAACTGAGAGCTTTTCCCCTAAGGTCAGGAACACACCAGGGCTGTCCACTATCACCACTGCTATTGAACATAGTACTAGAAGTCCTAGCCTTAGCAATTGGACAACAAAAAGATAAAAAGCTTCTAAGTCGGCAAAGAGGAAGCAAAACTGTCACACATATTATATGATAATTTATATCAGATAATATGATATTTTATGTGGAAAACCCAAAAGACTCCACTCCCAAACTGCTAGAACTCATACAGGAATCCAGGAAAGTGTCAGGTTATAAAATCAATGCACAGAAATCAGTTGCATTTCTATATACTAACAGCAAGACAGAGAAATTAAGGAACTGATTCCATTTATAACTGCACCCAAAACCATAAGATACCTAGGAATAAACCTAACCTAAGAGGCAAAGAATCTTTACTCAGAAAACTATAAATTACTCATGAAAGAAATTAAGGAAGACACAAAGAAATGGAAAAACATTCCATGTTCAGGGACTGGAAGAACAAATGTTGTGAAAATGTCTATGTTACCTAGAGCAATCTACACATTTAATGCAATCCTAACAAAATACATTCAATTTTTTTAAAAGATATGGAACAAATAATCCTAAAATTTACATGGAACCAGAAAAGACCCTGAATATTCAGATGTTGAAAAAGAAAACCAAAGTTGGTAGCATCACAATACCAGACTTCAGGCTCTATTACAAAGCTGTGATCATCAAGACAGTATGATACTGGCACAAAAACAGACACATAGATCAATGGAACAGAATAGGAGTCCTGAAACGGACCCTCAACTTTTTGGTCAATTAACTTTCAACAAAGCAGGAAAGAATGCCCAATGGAAAAAAAGATAGCCACTTCAACAAATGGTGTTGGGAAAATTGGACAGCCACATGCAAAAGAATTAAACTGGACCATTTCCTTACACCACACACAAAAATAGACTCAATGGATGAAGGACTTCAATGTGAGATAGAACTCCATCAAAATCCTTGAAGAGAACACAGTCAGCAACCCCTTTGACCTCAGTCACAGCAACTTCTTCCTAGAAAGGTCATCAAAGGCAAGGGAAGCAAGGACAAAAATGAACTACTGGGAATTCATCAAGATAAAAAGCTTTTGCACATCATAGGAAACAGTCAACAAAACCAAAAGACAACTGACAGAATGGGAGAAGATATTTGCAAATGACATATCAGATAAGGGGCTAGTATCCAAAATCTATAAAGAACTTATCACACTAAACACCCAAAGAACAAATAATCTAAACAAGAAATGGGCAGAAGACATGAACAGACATTTCTGCAAAGAAGACATACAAATAGCCAACAGACATATGAAAAAGTTCTCAACATCACTGATCATCAGGGAAATACAAATCAAAACCATAGTGAGATACCACCTCACACCAGTCAGAATGGCTAAAATTAATAAGTCAGGAAATGACAGGTGTTGGTGAGGATGCAGAAAAAGGGAAACCCTCCTACACTGTTGGTGGGAATGCAAACTGGTGTAGCCACTCTGGAAAACAGTATGGAGGTTCTGGAAATTGAAAATTGAGTTGAAAGTTGAAAATAGAGCTATCCTACATCCCAGCAATTGCACCACTGAGTATTTACCCAAAGATACAAATATAGTGATCTAAAGGGACACATGCACCCGAATATTTATAGCAGCAATGTCCACAATAGCCAAACTATGGAAACAGGCTAGATGTCCATCAACAGATGTATGGATAAAGAAGGTATGATACACACACACACACACACACACACACACACTGGAATACTATGCAGCCATCAAAAAACCCTCTGAAATCTTGCCTTGCAACAACGTGGATGGAACTAGAGGTTATTATGCTAAGCAAAATAAGTCAACCAAAGAGAGACAATTATCATATGATCTTTCTGATATGACTAATTTGAGAGATAGGGCAGGGGGTTGTGGGGGATAGGGAAGGAAAAAATGAAACAAGATGGGACTGAGAAGGAGACAAACCATAAAAATCTCTTAATCTCAGGCAACAAACTGAGGGTTACTGGGGGGGGGGGGGGGGAGGGATAGGGTGGCTGGGTTATGGACCTTGGGGAGGGTATGTGCTATGGTGAGTGCTGTGAATTGTGTAAGACTGATGATTCACAGACCTGTACCTCTGAAACAAATAATACATTATATATTAATAAGAAAAAAGAGAGAGAGAGAGAGAGATGTAACCAAAGATGAAGAGGAAATATTGGAATTTACTCTAACCTCCTTTCTCTCTTCATCTCAATCTCTTCCTATCATTTTAATTTCCTCTGTTCCTAACCTCCCATTCTACCTTTACTACTTTATTTTTTTTTTTAATTTATTTATTTGTCAGAGAGAGAGGGAGAGAGAGCAAGTGAGCACAGGCAGAAAGAGTGGCAGGCAGAGGCAGAGGGAGAAGCAGGCTCCCTGCCGAGCAAGGAGCCCAATGCGGGACTCGATCCCAGGACGCTGGGATCATGACCTGAGCTGAAGGCAGCCGCTTAACCAACTGAGCCACCCAGGCGTACCCTACCTTTACTATTTTAAAATATGAATTCCTTCTCAGTTTTTTACATTTTTCAAAATATGCATTTCATGTATCATATAATGTACTGGTATGATGATCAAGACAAGTTGAGAGCAAGCAATAAACAGAGTTGTTTGTCGGATTACTTTCCTCATAATCCTTGCTGCTACCCTTCTATCTTTTTTTACAAAGGAGGTTCTGGACTTTTAGAACTTGTTTGCAAATAATCAGAATAGTGGTTGCTTTGGGTGGGTGGCAGTTATGAACTGTCTTATCATGCTATTACTATGTTAGAAATTTTCTAAAATAAAAAATGTTAAAAAGAAATCTTCCTAAGAAAACTCCTTAAGTGTGCTTCTCAACAAGTTATTTTGGTGAACATTTCTTGAAGATGAAGTCTCAAAGTAAGTAATTTTTACCATTTTTTATATTTATCTTTATGAGACTTGGAATGTAAAAAGTAGTCTGCTTGTATTTGGGGTTTTAGATCTTGATCTCACCAAGAGCTAAGGTGGGAAAAAAAGCAGATGTAATTGTTAGTGAGATCCCTGGAACCCCTCAATCAAACAAATTTAGAAGCCCTGAATCAAGTTAGCTAAGGAACAAAGGTCATCTGTGTATTTTTTTAAAACATACAATAATTTGCATAAAATATCAAATCTCAGGAGCTACATCCATATTTATCTTTCCATATTTGTAATGTTAAGTCTCCTGCCTCAATGCCTATAGTTTCCAGTCTCTTTTGGACTAGATTTTTCAAAAGGAAATCATCTAAAGTTCAGTTTCTTGGAAAGTCACCTTGTCTCCAGAATGGTTCTAATCACCTTGAGTACTACAACCTGAATTTTTGTGATGCATTTCCTTTCTGCACTTTTGTGATTTTAATCCCATTTAAGCAGATCCAGAAAGAATATACTCCCATTCCTACAAAGGGCAATCTTGTTTTGCACCCTGTGGAAGCCTTCTCTATCAGACATGCATGTAATGTGGGCCAGTTTCCTTTTAATCTGTTGGAAGGCCAATATGCCACAGCCACACTGGGAACAAGGAAAGACTTAGACACAGCTTCCACCATTCTCAGTACTGGGAGTGGCATGATGTCTCATCATTGAAAGCTATCTCTTAGGAAATATACAGGATATTATGTAACTTCTCCTAATCTATTTGGGCCTTTGATTTTCTAGCCATGACCAAGAAATGGGCAGGGTTGCAGTGTTTACCCTAGATATTGATGCTTTTGTAGGACTTGAACTTTACTATTATTTTTAAAGTCTGGGTTTGTACAAGTGTTTTATTGTGGATCAGATGATACTTTTAGGGAATTATTCTGAATCCATATTAATTGTACTTTAATGATTTGACAACTGTTAGTAAGCTGACATATGCCCTCTTGTCATAGAGAAGGGGAAATGTGAGCATAATACGAGATAACTTTATCTCAAAAATTTGAAGTGATCATTTTGGACAACCGGATGTATTGTGTAATAACTGTTTAAAAGAAGTTCTATAAATCAAATTTTCTAAAACTAAATAATTTATACCATTTTTAGAAGATAACCAACTCCCTGTTATTTTTTAAAATTGCCATAAAGTAACTATGGCTGGTTAATTCATTCAGTAACTTAGATGCATATTTTATTTTTCTAAGATTTATTTATTTGAGAGAGAGGGAGAGCGTGTGCACAAGAAAGAATGTGGGAGGCAGCACAGAGGAAGAGGGAGAGAGAAACTTAAGCAGATTCTGTGCGATAAGCATGGATCTCCTGACCATGAGATCATGAGCTGAGCCAAAACTAAGAGTCAGCCACTTACCTCCTGTGCCACCCAGGCACCCCCTTAGATGTGTATTTTAAATTCTGTTTGTCTTGAAGGGAATGCCAGTACTTCATTTTTTTTTTCTTCTCTTAAGGTTGAGTGTTCAAAAAGTATTTTACGAAGTATCTTTCTTTCATATACAAGGTAAGTATTTTGTTTCTGTTTTAATTTTCTCCAGAAGAAAAATATAGAGGTCACATCTTATATGGTAGAACTCTAATTCTGGTAACCGTTTTCGTTCATTGACGGGAGAAGACTTCAAAACAGATTCATGAGGCCAATCTCATTTTTGGCCATGAGTTTTCCTTCCTACAACTCCAACCAGAAAGGGGGAGATTTCTATAGATTTTTCTCATAATGCTCCAGGTTTATTAGAGGTGCCAGTGTCATCCTGGCTTTTAAAGCTATGGTTCTACCATTAACCAGCACATAAAACAACTGTTTTACTTGGCAAGGAATTTTACTGAAACTCAGTTCTTGTTAATCAATTTCAAAAGTTCAAATGAGTGTAATAATATTTATGGATAACTGATAAAGAAGAGACTTCATCTAAGTATTCTAAAACCTCACTTTGAATTTATTCAGACAGGTAGAAAGTTATTCTTGGATTAGGTATCTCTTAAATGTCATCCCACAGGATTGCATTGAAAGGTACTACAAATATATGCTGTATGGATCTTGTTATATGTACCCTGACTCCATTCAATACATACACTTTTGTTTGACACTTATAGATTCAGAGAGGAATTCTCTTTCTCTCTTGACTCTCAGTTCCAGAAAATGTTAGACCTATTTTGTACAGCGTTTCATGGATATAATAATTAACTGATTATGTCTCTCTCTCTTTGTAGTAGCTAAAAGTACTAACAAAAAAATTTTGTCACCCACCATTAGCAAATGTGAAAGACTTTATGAAAATAATTCACTTGTTAATCTCACTTTGGGCTTCATTTTATTTTCTTTACCAATTTAGCTGTGTTCCAAAATCATTACCTTTTATATTAATCAGTGTTTTTTTAAATTAATACAAATCCTTCTAGCACATAATGAATTGCCAGAGTCCCTCTCTCTTTCAAAAACATAAACAAAACTGGACCTAGTTCGATTATTGTTTAATGGCTCAGGAATGTTCAAGTATCTATTAAGATTTAATAGCTTATAAAACAAATAATCCTAAAGTTTGTATGGAACCAGAAAGACCCTGAATTATCCAAAGCAATCTTGAAAAACAAAAACAAAGCTGGAGGTATAACAATTCTAGATTTCAAGATATACTATAAACTGTAGTAATCAAAACAGTATGGTACAAACACAGAGACCCATAGATCAATGGAACAGAATAGAGAGCCCCAAAATAAACCCACAATTATATGGTCAATTAATCTACAACAAAGGAGGCAAGAAAATATAATGGGAAAAGCCTCTGTCAAATAAATTTTTTAAAAAAGACTAATTAAATTAAAGGGGTGTCTGGGTGGCTCAGTTGGTAAAGCACCTAGCTCTTGTTTTTGACTTAGGTTGTAATCTCCCAGTTGTGAGATTGACCCTCCCCCACTTGCATGCTCTCTTTAAAATAAATAAATCTTAAAAAAAAAGACTAATTAAAAAATAACTGAATTAAAAAATACGTCAAACTATTAAATCGCTTCTTAAAATTCATACATGATCATTTCATATGAAGTTCATGAAAAAAGAACATAATTAAAAATTACCTATAATTATCAGGAAAAGGGAAATTATGAAATAGTTCCATCTCCTACAGAGTCAAGAAATAAATTTCTAATATAAAATGGTCAAGAAGAGAAATAGAGCTTTCTTCTGTGGAAAAAAATAACAGGAAATGAGAGATAAAACAATTTATAAGAATAAATAAAGGCATGAAAGGTGATATATTAGAATAATTTATGAGTCAACATTGTAAAAAGACATGAATATAAAAAAGAAATCAGAGAGTGACTTCTACAGTAACAGCATAAGGGACCCTGCAGACTCCCTTTCCAGTGAAAACATCCAGAACTAGTGAAAACTATTTAAATATACACATATTTATGTTCTCTAAAAAATGTGCTAATAATATACAGCAAGTTAAGAAACAATTATTCAAGAAAATCTATTAAATCTTAGTAAGAATAAAAGGTACTTAAGAAATGACCTAGTCCCTACCCTCACCCCACCTCCAGCTCAGCACAAGGGAAGCCTGCCTCCTGGTGAACGTAAGCAAGAAGATGGGATCCTCCCCCCAGCTAGTACCCTTCCAAAGGCTACAATATTCTCACAGGAGAGCCAGGCAGCCTCACTCCAGTATTCTCCTCACTCCTGCTCTTGATTTCAGACACCCAAGTCCAAGTGAGTATGGCTAAGAAGCTGGGGGTCTCTTTCTCTACCCAGTTGGGACTTATAGGTCAAGAATACAAAGACCTTCATAGGTCTTGCCTCAATTCACTCATAAAGTAGACATTTCAAGCCAGAGAGGCAAGTTGAGAAAACCAGGGGTGGCCACCACTTCCCCAGAACCCTGCTTATAAAGTGAGAGTAAATGTAACTTCAGAAGAAGTCAAACATTCTTTCAAAGTGAGTGTGGATAATTTTCACTCTTCTTCAGGAATATCCTCTTAAAATCACTAAGTCACCTTAAAACAAACAAGTAAACAGACACAATTAAATGCACTGCCATTAAATATCAAAAGAGAGAAAAGAGAGAGTTGCAGCGAGAGGGAACTCCAAACATCTTCAGCGTCTCATCTTTGCTGAGTGTTCAGCAAAGAAAGTGCTGATTAGCTGGGACAAGAATCATCTAAAAGGATTAGAGGAAATAGCACATGATGCCTACACAGGGCTGGAAATAGTGCCTGTTCTAACCAGTCTGACTGGAAAAACCTCATAGCTGACACTGTGGGCACTCAGAAGGATTTTACCTTAGCAACGGGAAAACAATAATTCCTGGAATAGATACTGCTCTGGTCTTGCCTAAGAATTTTTTTTTTTTTTAATTCTAAAAGGATTAAGCTCTTTCTAAGCAACTTAACCAGAAGGAGATGTAAAAATACTTATAGAGATATGATAATATTCAGCATCAAAAAGGTAAAATTCACAATGTCTGGAATCCAGTCAAAAACTATATTCAAAGAAGCAGAAAAATGCTATCTATAATGAGATCAATCAATCAATCAAAACTGACCTAGAAATAATACAGCTGAAATAAAAGGTAAACAAACTGAAAATACAAAACCAACTCAGAATACACCCAAAACCTAAGCATATGAAATTTATGGAAGTAATTCTTTATAATCTTAGGTTAGGCAAAAATATCATGCATATAATACCAAACCATGATTCATAAAAGTAAAAAATAAATAATGATAAAATAAAAAGGTTGGACTTCATGAAGTAGTTCAGCCACCTCGGAAAATAGTTTGGAAAGGTCTTTAAAAATTGGACATAAGGGGGTGCCTGGGTGGCTCAGTAGGTTAAACGTCTGCCTTCCCCTCAGGTCATGACCCCAGGGTCCTGGGATCAAGTTCTGCATTGGGCTCCCTGCTCGGTGGGGAGCCTGCTTCTTCCTCTGCCTGCCACTCCCCCTGCTTGTGCGCTTTCTCTCTCTGACAAATAAATAAAAATCTTAAAAAAAAAAATGAACATAGGTCTGCCATATGACCCCACATTCTGTTCCTAGTCATTTCCGAGAGAAATAAAAGCATATACACTTACAAAGGGTTTTACAAAAATGCTCATGACTGCTCAATTGTCATGGCCCACACTATAAACAACCCAAATGCCTATCTCCCAGTAAATGGATAAACAAAGTATAGTACAGATCCATACAATACAATACTTATCCACAATAAATAGGAGCACCCTTTATATATGCAAAAACATGGATGAATCTGAAAATATTTTTGTTGAGAAAAATCAGAAAAAAGAATATTAAATGAGTATATTCATATAAAATTCCAGAAAAAACAAACTAATCTATGACATAAATCTGAACAGTGGTTCTGATTTGAGCATGCAATGGGGATTGCGCAGAGAAGGTCAAGAGGACAGGATTTTAGGACTATGAACAAACATTTGTAGATGATGAATATATTCATTATCTTGATTGTGGTAAGGTTTCATCACTATATACAAATGTGAAAATATACCAAACTGTCCACTTCAAACATGTGTATATTGTTTTCTGTTTATTATATCTCAATAAAGCTTTTTAAAATTGCTTATTATATCTCAATAAAACTGTTTTTAAAAAGTAAAAAAAAAATCAAAGAAAGTTTCTCAGTGTTACTTGCTTTTATCAACTATTCACACTCACATGAAACAATTATCTTTTTCTATAAGATGTCTTATATATCTACTAGTGTGACCTGCAGCATCTTGAAGGGATATACTTCACAGCATTCAGAAACTTCCAGATTGTCCATGTTGTCACACACACAGACACACACACTACATACAGGTATTGTTACTATTTTTTTTCTTTTCTCCTCCAATATGTGTCCAGCATGATCCAGATTTAAATACAAGGACATTTCCGAAGTTCCAAAGAACACAAAAAATCATTGATTTATGGTATACAAGTTTAAATATTAATACTTTTGGTTAATTCTTATCAATGGCACAGGGACATTAAACTCAGGGGACGCAAGTCTTTTTCTTTTTTTTAAAGTAATTTTATTTTTTTTTAATTTTTAAAAAAATTTTTTTAAAAGATTTTATTTATTTATTTGACAGACAGAGACCACAAGTAGGCAGAGAGGCAGGCAGAGAGAGAGGGGAGGAAGCAGGCTCCCTGCTGAGCAGAGAGCCCGATGTGGGGCTCAATCCCAGGACCCTGGGATCATGACCTGAGCTGAAGGCAGAGGCTTTAACCCACTGAGCCACCCAGGGGCCCCAAGTCTTTTCTTTTTATTTTCCTTTATGTTTAGCTTCAGAGAATTCACAACCCCTGTAGTAGATATTAATATTTCTCTCATTTATATTAAAGTTTTCTGAAATTGATGTCAAATGAAGCATTAGACTGAATCTAGTTTTGCAACACAAACAGAATATGTAAATTAGATATATAATCTACCATTTTTCAAAGTAGATTTCATAGAATTCAATAAAAAACAACAACAAAAAAACATGAAACCAAAACAATTATGTGGTCAAAGAATACTGCTAAGAGGTTGGCTAATGGAATTTTTGCACTAATTTTCAGATATGTGAAAATGCTGAAATATATTTTGACAGTTTTACAGAATCTCCTTGTAAGAATAGACTCATAATGTACATGGAATATTAAGAATAATTTTCTAAATTTAGTAGATTGGAACCACTTTCCTTTGTTTCCTTGAATAGCTACCAATACTTGGCTTAGTGGCCTCTAATCCTGTGGGTTCTCAAAAAATAGTGAGCTAAGGATCACCAGAGTTATTTAATAAACAGGATTTCTAGGCCTAACACACAGGAATTCTAATTTAATAAGTCTGCATTGAGACCAGGAATAGGATTTTTTTTTCTTTAAACTAGCACCTCAGGTGATTTAAATCCAGGCTTAGATCTAAAGGCTACTTTTTAAGAAACACAGCATTCAGAAATTCACTCTCATGCTTCCACATGCTGAAAATTATTTACTAACTGGTCTTACAGTAAAATTACACTACATTTAACCTACTTTAAAATGAACTGTTGCATTACTTATGATTGACGTTATATTGTATGTCAAAAACCCTGTTCACCCAGGGAAACACAGCTCAAGTCAACTTAAGCCTGATGGTCAAACATCTGAAACACACAATGTATAATAAGTAAGTAACACTGGTAGAATACAGGCAATACTATTAGGTACCGACAAGCTTCAGTGACTCACCACAAAGTCAGGCTTTGCAGGATATGCACGTCCTTCATAGCATAATTCCAAGGGTAGGGAGCAAGTACTGCACACATGAAAAGCTATGACTATTTTAAAAGGCTGAAACTAAAAATGTACCTCACTGTGAAATGATAAACCTTTGTATGACTAAAATCCCTTTCCTAGACATCAAGTCATCTAACTCCAAAAGCCTAATAAGCTTAACTTTTAAATTCTACATAATTACTTCAACTTCAGTATTTTAATAAATACTAAATAAACTTCATCATATATTTCTGAATTGATTTTTCCTAATGCCTCTTATTTCCCTATGTTCATTACTCGAGTCATTCAGACACTGAAGATATTTCTATTGTCTTTGACATTTGTTTTTATTTCATCTCTCAGAGTCATTCACCAAGTGCATCTGAAGTTTGTCTTCTCTTTCAAATCCATCCTTTTTAAAAAATTTTCATTCTATTCCAACTAAAAATTCCCTTTTATCCATTAGGTCAGTGTCTGAAACAATCCCTTAAATCCTCTTCCAGCCTTCCACTGTCTCCCCAAACTCAAGTGTTAGATCTTAGAATACTCAAGTCCAAGCCACTTGCAGAAAAATGAAATTGGACCATTTCCTTACACCACACACGAAAATAGATTCAAAATGGATGAGGGACCTCAATGTGAGAAAGGAATCCATCAAAATCCTTGAGGAGAACGCACGCAGCAACCTCTTCGACCTCAGCCGCAGCAACATCTTCCTAGGAACATCGCCAAAGGCAATGGAAGCAAGGGCAAAAATGAACTATTGGGATTTCATCAAGATCAAAAGCTTTTGCACAGCAAAGGAAACAGTCAACAAAACCAAAAGACAACTGACAGAATGGGAGAAGATATTTGCAAACGACATATCAGATAAAG
>PISX010034349.1:0-14094 GCA_004024625.1 Mellivora capensis
TACTTAACCATTGTTAATTGGGTAAATCTCATATTAATTTGTTCTTGCCACAACCGTTTTAAAAATGAAAAAATAAACATAAAAGCAAGTTGAATGAAAAATGAGGAAGAAATTACTATTTTATGGAACAATGCATTTAATTCAACAAGTAATATAAAATATATGATTTGCATTGGAAATATAGAAGCCATGTAAATCCTTTAAAAGGCTTCTTATTCAGTGCCACTGCTTTTGTAGTCTTTCCCTTATTTCCTCAGTTTACAAACATTCTGATATTTTAAAAAAGATGTAGGAAATTTAATGTAGGAGGCATGAAAAAGATAAAAATTAAGAAGAAAATAAATGTTTATATAATGGATGAAAAGATTTGTTGTGTGTGTATGAGTGTGTGTATGTGTGTGTGTGGTTAGGTTGTTCACTTTCTGATGAGACCTAAAGAGAGATGATATAAATATTTAGCATGACTTTCTGAAGGCCAGCAGGAGACTGGCTCTCCCAATATGTTTATTAAGCTCCATAGAAGCCTACAGGTTGCAACTTAATTTTAAAAATAATAATTTCAAAGTCTTTTGTATTTAAAAGCTCTACTTTACCCCAATCAGACAAGTCCTGGTTCAAAAGTACAAATTTTACAATCCTTCCTTAAATTTAGGACTAGAGAAGAGGCAGGATACTGCTGAGCATGTCTCCGCCTCCTGAGTCCTACCTTCCCATAACCTCTCCATCCTGGAGAAGAAGCCACATTAAGCTGTCCCTGCATAAACCCAATCCCACAGCAAGAGAATGCCCAGTGCCTGGAGCACACCGCATTCTCAGCCACACTGGATGGGGAGAGTGATTTGTGATTCTGATACTCTGAAATCCTTTACTCTGTCAACTACACACACACATACACACACATGTGTCCACAGACATGTGTGTTAATATATCCCTGCCCTTAAATCACACTTCAAAAATACAGGAGAAACTCTTTTTTTGTATGATTCCACTACTCCTCTTATCAGAGTTTTCATTTGTCTGTTTATAAATATTGTTTTTTAAAAAGTTTGAATGCAAAGTTATTTTACAAAGTTAAATTTTGCCTTAAATATGTACTTTAATGGAAAAGTAAAATGTATCCAATTAAAAAAAATCTGCAATACAAAGATATAATAAAGCCTCCTGCTTTTAAAATTAGTATGAAGAATTTAGAAGGTAGTATTTTAATATTCTTATACTTAAAGATCAACCTGAGTAGTTCTATTCTTTATTCATTCATTCAGTATATTATGTATGTACTGTGTTTGAAAATTTTAGATAAACCAATCACCAAACTTAATTTCCCATCTCAGCCAAAAATTTAAAATGTATTATGTATTTGTAAAATTCATATATATACTATTAAAATTAAGAAAACATATATGCTAGGAATGTCATTATTTCTGTATATAACATATATAAAAAATGCTTATTCAGAAAAGTACACCCCAGATCTATATTTTTTCATGCTCTGATAAATTCATAGTTATGACCTCACATTTTAAATTTCTTATATATTTATTGGATATAATTGGCATTAAGTCATTTATTTTCATTAAGCACAAATGTGCATAGATTTATGTATCAATTTGAAATTAATTTCTCATCTTGTTCTTACTCTGAGTGTTTTATGTTTCTTAAATGATGATCACATGATATTAAATGATTGATATCATTTGTCAAACATTTATGAATAAATTTGTTGGACTATTTATGACATCAGCATTTATTTACATCATAATTTTTGATCACATGTAGCTTGAATGTGATACTTTAATTCAATGTAGGTAACAAAACTGCTCTTATGACAAGGGCACAATCTTTCATTAGAAAAGTAGAGGCCAAATAATAATAAATAATTAATAGCACTACATTTAAAAGATCTTAGATACTATAACAATGCTCAGTTTACCTTGTCAACAACATCTGCTACATCTCTACAAATCAATATAAATTAAATGTACATTTGGATTGATCCTGTGTTTAGAATATTTTATTATGCAAATATGTATATGTACATATTTACCATTTTAATCATTTTAATAATACAGTTCAATGGCCTTAAGTACATGCGCATCGTGCATATTTAGAAGATTTTGTAGCTAGTTTTATTTATTGCATTAAATGTTGACAAGTTAAATACATTTCCCTTCCATCAGATGTTTCAGAGTAATATAACCCACTGCTACTGAAATAGTGCAATATATTTTTTTACACTACTGTGTTGAATTATTGCATAAAATCTAATTATTTTCTCTATCTTAAAATACATTTCATTGTGAGGACAAATGGATTTTATTATACAGATTTTTCTAGAGGGATTATAAGAAAGCAACAAACAACATTGGCCTCAAGGGCATTATACAATACAGAAATTTCAGTTATGATTAATTGTATAAAGATTATAGTACAAGAAAAACTATATTTGTAATAAAGGCTTAAATAAACCCCTAGATATTATGTTATAGTTTCTGAAACCATTTTGAATAAGGCAGAATTTCATGTTGAAGACAGAGATTGAGCTTCACAGCACAAGATTTAATTTTATTAAAATGCTACACATTTCAGGTAAATAGTGATGGTACTCTGGGATGCATACAACCCATCTCACCCGTGGAAAAAGGCAGGCTGCTGAAAAGGTGTAGATCGATTCAGAGAACTGCTCAGTTGCCAAAGCATTTAATTCAGATAACACATACTCCTATGAGTCAGAACCTTGTATTTCAGTTGGATAAACAACATTTTCAAAGGCAGATAAACTATGGAAACACTTCTACATTTTTAGTTTTTATGATTGCATTCTTTAGATACCTCCTGACTTTGAGGAATAACGTTCAATTATTTAAAATATCTAAAGCAAGC
Organism: Mellivora capensis; assembly: GCA_004024625.1. NCBI lineage: Eukaryota > Metazoa > Chordata > Mammalia > Carnivora > Mustelidae > Mellivora > Mellivora capensis. Next base: position 2,881 of record PISX010034349.1, read on the forward strand.
ACCAGTCAAATAATGCATTTAAAAGTATGTATCATCAGTTTCTCATCTTCTCACCCAAATGAACCCCAAATCATGGTTTATGCCAGTTTATTGCCAAATATGTTTTCTATTTCTCATCTCTTTCCAAATTAACAGCTTTCAGGAAGTAGGAGAGGTGGGGAAAAATCCAGTTGAAGCCTTTGCCAAGAGTCCTAAAGTTGCACTGATTCAGTAGCTTGCCTAACAGAAATAGCATTGCAGAAAATCTAATTTAGAAGACCTCTTTTTCTATTCTTTTGAGTATTTTAGTCACAGCAGTTTCAAGCTTTATTCCTTTCTCAAAGCTAGCCCATACACATCAGCAAAAATTTGGTGTCCACTTCTGGAGGAAATAAGAATAATATGATTTCCCTCAGGTTTCATCTCTTCCAACCTTCAACTCTGCTTTTATTCACCCTTACATTTGTTACATTTGCTTTAAATTCAGAAGAGTCTGTCCTTGGTCCAAGGATAATATCTCTTCTTGTTATCCCTACTCCTTTACCCCTTTATTTCTCCTTGAATTCTTTTAAAATTCACAGTAAGTCAGGATTTGTGGCTCATTGTTTTTTGTTTGATTACTCTGCTGCTTCCCCAGAGCCTATATCTTAATTGGTACATAAATAAATACTAGCTCTATAAATATTTCCCTTTTCCTCTTCTCCTTTTGTAGTATAGAAATTTTCAGTTTTTGTACTCTATACAGTCTCCACTTTTCCTCATTCTTCTCTTTTCCAGTATCATGTTATCACCCTCTTCTTGTTCCCTTCATTCTGCTAAAATGTTTAAGATATGATCAATTACCTAATCTCCAAATCTAGTAACCTCTTCACATGTTCCCTGCCATTTTGTCTCTGCATGAAAAATTATACAATTTTCTTTTTTATGCTTTTTGATTTTTAAATACTTGACCTATAAAATATATTTCTATTCTGATCCCTCTTCTATCTCTTTTATTGTTCTTTATCAGCATCCTCATTGACTCCCATCCTCCTAATTGTTGGTCATATGCCCCCCCCCCAAAGATCTCACCTGAGTCTATTTTACCCCTTTTATGTATTTTTCTTGTGAAATTTCATCTACTCTCATAGTTTCAACTAATTAACATCTGTAGTTCTGGACCCTTGACTAGGATGGTGTATTGTCATTTCTTATCATTCTCATACAACCTTGTATCAGGAAGTAGTGATTCCCACATTTTAAAATAAAGAATATATTAATGCCACCTGGCTAGGAGATTGCAAAATTAAAAATCTAAGTCCATGTATCTGACCACGAATCATTACAATGTATTACCTCTCTTCATCCAGGTAGCAGTTTTTCTCTCTTTTTTTTATATCATCTTCCATTAAAGTTCATAGAAATGTGAACACTTTAGTTCATAGGTAAAATCTCTGTGATGGGGTATCAGTAACCTTATGGGAAAGGAGTCTTTACAGGTGTTTTACCCTGTGCTATAATTCAGAAAGAGAGGCCTAAGATCAAGAGATGGTTTCCTATGTGGAAGTCATCTTCTAAACTGACTTTCTTTGGATGTTATTGAAGACACATTCAGAACTCCCGGAATAGCACACAGGGTTGAATGTGTTGGGGGTTCAGCACAGTTGTTTCACAGTCACCATTCAGTAAATAAACTTGCATTCAATCTATTGTCACATATTAGTATGTCAGAAATATAGGTTTTTGGTGGTTTTTTGTTTGTTTGTTTTTAGAGAGAGGGAGAGAGAGCTTGCATGTAGGGAGGAGGGGCAAAGGGAGAGGGAGAGAGAATCTTAAGCAGGCTCCATGGCCAGTACAGAGCCCTACTCAGAGCTTTATCTCTTGACCCTGAGATTATTACCTGAGCCAAAATTGAGTTAGGTGCTTAACCGATTGAGTCACCCAGAGGCCTGAGGTTTCGAGTTTTTAAAGATGATTTTCTTTCTTTTTTTTTTTTTTTTTTTGACAGAGATCACAAGTAAGCAGAGAGGCAGACAGAGAGAGGTTTCAAGTTTTAATAAAAGTTCTTGCACTTTTGATAAAAAGTCAAAACTAGACTATAAGGGCCAGTGAAAAGCCCTTCTTAAATCAAGATAAGAAAAATATCGAGGTATAAAGTTTTATTTAATTCCATCCATTATGTAATTCATTTTGTGGAAATAGCTGATGAGCGTTTTTTGGACAACAAATAAATCAGAGCATGAGGCAGAGTAAATTGAATGTGGATGGATGAAAAAAAGTAAGTCATCCTCAAGTACAATTATTCTCCAAACTGTTAATACTATTTATAATTTGAGGGGCACCTGGGTGGCTCAGTGGGTTAAGCTTCTGCCTTTTGCTCAGGTCATGATCCCAGGGTCTGGGATCAAGCCCGGTGTGGGGCTCTCTGCTCAGCAGGGAGCCTGCTTCCTCCTCTCTCTCTGCCTGCCTCTCTGCCTACTTGTGATCTCTGTCTGTCAAATAAATGAATAAAATCTTTAAAAAAATACTATTTATAATTTTACTCTGAAAATACCATATATTTGTATAAATTAAAATTCAACTATGACTTGAGATAAACATTCATCTGTCCCTATTAATTTGTCCTATATTAACCAATGCTGACACTGAGATTTGAGAGAAAACTTGCAAAAAATAATAATAGCAAAAGAAAATATGAAGAGGAAACTTTTGTTGTTGTATTTGTTTTAATGCCACCATAAAGAAGGTTATTTCAAACATTCATTTTGAATGTATTGTGGGTATAAATAGCTAATATGATTGCAACGAGAAGATGCAGTTCAGGGTAAAGGAAAGTATACCAGGAATCAGTCATCTAAATAATTGTTAAGTTTTCTGATATCTCACAATGCCTGCAAATCTCACTGCTGAGCTACAATGCTAAAATGTCAATGTGTGTTTCCCTATCAAACGCAGAGAGAAAAGGTGCAAGATTATTTTGGTCCTCACAGAAACTATGGCTTCACACATCTGACAACACTTTAATCAGGACACCAAAGCAAATGTAGAACTGTTTCCATTTTTAGTTTCACAACTCATTTGTTAGTGTTGCAAAAGAACAGAGTGTTATATAATAACCATTCGATGTTTATTTTAGGTGTGCATTATTCTTTATGTGGAAGTTCCCTGATGCAAAAATTTAGTTATTCTTTATACTACCATCTGGTTGGTGGTGCCTCAGTGGAAACTTCCTATACTCTGGCTTGAAGTCAAAACTAATTTTCAAAAAGTTTTCTGTGTTTAGCATCTAAAGATGGTGTTTTAAATGTTTAATGTTAAGGTTTAAAGGTTTAAATCCTATATATATAAGCCTATGAAATGTTGTACAATGTTAAAAAATAATTTTCTTCTTAGTTTGCTTTTCAGCCTTGGAATAAAGATATACAATAGCCAAATATTGGGCCAGATGCCTTAGAAAGCTAAGAAATATGTGTGTTCCAATGGTGATCAACACTTCTTTCTCCTACTGGTAGCATCCATTACAAACCTTCTTAATGGTAATCACATCTTTCTTCTCATCTGGCTGCTAACTAAACTCTCTCTCTCTCTCTCTATATATATATATATAGTCTATCATATAACATATACAAAAGTGAAATGACATAGTAAATAATTATCCATAGTTACCATTATTTTCTGTATAGTTAGACCACCGGAACTCTCAGAAATTTTCCAGTATACAACACAATATCACTAACTATAGTCACAAGGCTGTACATTAGATTTCTAGAACCTATTCATTCTGCCCATCTGCAACTTTGATGCAAATTATTGCAAAACTTTTGTTTGTATTGTTTCAACTTTGTTGAAAATTGGAGACTAACATCTCCAATTTTCCCCACCTCCTTGCCCCTTGTAACTGCCATTCTACTCCCTGTTTCTCTGAGTACTTTTTTTAGGTTCCACATGTATGTGAGATCATTCAGTATTTTGCTGTCTGCATCTTCCTGATTTCACTTAACATAATGTCCTCCAGTTTCTTCCATGTTGTCACAAATAGTAATTCTTATTTAAGGCTGAATGACATTCCATTGGATTTATATACTACAAATTTTTTAGTTGTTCATCCACTGATGGACACTTACACTGTTACCATATCTTGGTTATTGTAAATAACGCTGCAATGAACAAAGATATCTCTTTGAGGTGCAAATTTCAGTTCCTTTGGATATATACCCAGAAATAGCATTGCTGGATCATGTAGTAGTTCTATTTTTAAGTTTTGAGGATACTCCATACTGTTTTTCATAGTTGCTGTACCAACTTACATTTCTACCAGTAGTGCATAAGGGTTCCCTTTTTTCCTACATCCTCACTAATACATATCATTGCTTTTGTGATAATAGGTGTCATGCTAACAAGTATGAGGTGATATCTCCGTGTGTGTGTGTGTGTGTGTGTGTGTGTGTGTGTGTGTGTTTTAATTTACATTTCCCTATGGATTAGTGATGTTGAGAACCTTAGATTGAAAACATCCTTAAAGTTTTTCACTTTACACTTTACACAGGTCTGTGTAAGGAATTTCTGAAAGTTGAAAAATTTTAAAATAAACATTGGCCCTTACTGTGTGACATTTATGAAATTATTGAAAAGATAAGACCCCTCTATGTGCATTTTCTAAGGAAGGCTAAACTAATATTCAACCACAAAGAATGAACTGTAATAACAGTATACACACTGGGTTTCATGCACAATCAGTACAAAGAGGTGATAGAAGTTATTATTCATACTCTATTTTAATCTATGTTTGTGTAGGTTTTCAAGGGGTGTGGTTTGGCTGGAACATGCAAAGTAGTTAAGCACAAATAAAATCACTATTAGTCTTTGTTATCAGTCATAGACACTGGGAAATTTTGAGGGAAATTATGAGTCACTGCACAACTGTAACACAAAATAATAATAATAAAAATAATACATAACAAGAACTTTGCCGAATATGAATGCTAATTTCCCTAAAATAGACTCCTAAAAGAGACCAAAGTTCTGGGTCCTATAGAAAAATGTAAGGAAGTGAAGATTGATCTGATTTAAGAACTTTTAAAGATTCAGTTAACATCTTAAGAACGCTAATTGTGGGGGAGCCTGGGTGGTTCAGTGGGTTAAGCTGCTGCCTTCGGCTCCGGTCGTGATCTCAGGGTCCTGGGTTCGAGTCCCACGTCGGGCTCTCTGCTCAGCCGGGAGCCTGCTTCCCTTTCTCTCTCTCTCTGCCTACCTCTCTGCCTACTTGTGATCTCAAATAAATAAATAAAATCTAAAAAAAAAAAAAGAACACTAATTGTGAAATATTAAATCTAATCCAGTTGAATGAACATTATTAATGATTTGATGATGTCCTTATTAGTACATTTTCTCTAATAACATATGATTTAGACCTCTCCCTTCTCTATTAAACCCATATTGCAAAAATTATCCAACACAAATTGATAGACGTAGGATGCCTGGGTGGGCAGTCATTAAACATCTGCCTTCAGTTCAGGTTATGATCCCAGGGTCCTGGGATGGAGCCTCATATCAGGCTTCTTGCTCAGCAGGAAGCCTGCTTCTCCCTCTCCCACTCTCCCTGCTTCTGTTCTCTTTCTCACTGTGTCTCTCTCTGTCAAAAAATAAATAAAATCTTTTAAAAAATGGATAAACTTGGCTCAGACTATATCTAATGGAAAAAAAATCTAATTTGTATATAATATATATACATTTATATTTTATAATTATCTCTATGTATATATAAATATATAGATGTGTGTGTGTGTATATATATATATATATATATATATATACATAAAATCTGTCTATCCATCCATCTATATGTAATAGATATAATGCAAATTCAGGGTCATTCTACAAAACACCTGGCTAATAGTCTTCAAAACTGTCATATCAAAAATGAGGAAAATGTGAGAAACTAAAACAGCCAAGAGGAGCCCAAGGATATATGACAATAAAATATACTATGATACACTTGATGAAGTTCTGGAACAGAAAAAATAATATGGGGAAAAATAAAGTAATCTGAATAAAATATTGATTTAAGTATAAATATTTTTTCATTACTTTTAACAAATGCACCAAAATAATAAAAAATGTTATTAATGGGGAAACTAAGTGGGATATATGAGAACTCTCTATTCTATTTTTGCAATAATTTTGCAAAATTATTAAAATAAAATGTTTGTGAAAAATTCTGCAAAAATGTAAAGTATAAAATCATGAAGATAATATGAAGAAAATGCAGGTAAATTCAAATTGGGGATTTTTAAACATGCTGTGAAAATATGAGTAAATATACCTACATGATATTTCCAAAAGTTGTATCTTTTCATTCATAAATGTCCAAAGTATACATAATAACTAGAAGGAAAAAGCCCCACATACATAAATGAGTTAGTTGATATGCCTCCATTAATCATAAGGTTAGGGTCAGATTAATTTACTTAAGTCATAATCTCTATTAGCAATATATACTCATAAGAAACTAGTTAAATAAACTGTGTACAGTGAAAATATTAGAAAAATAGATACAATATCAACAGTCACCTAAGAAAATCAGAAAAATTAAAACTTAAATAGGAATAGAAATCTATAGAAATTATTAAAATGACAGGCCTGATAAAGATGTATGCCTTTAAAAGCAGGCATTAACAAAAAATAAAAAATTAACCAATCCAAATAAAATAAAAATAAGTTTTAGAAGATTTTATTTATTTGACAGGGAGAGAGAGATAGTGAGAGAGAGCACAAGCAGGGGGAGCAGCAGAGGTAGAGAGAGAGAAGCAGGCTCCTCCCTGAGAAGGGAGCCTGATGCTGGGCTCTCTCCCCGGAACCCTGGGATCATGACCTGAGCCGAAGGCAGACACTTAATCATCTGAGACACCCAGGCTCATCTTAATCATCTGAGACACCACTAAAATAAAAAATAATTTAAATACACATACCTAAAAATTAAAAATTGGGGACATTCTTTCAAAATTGAACTTATTCAATGTTTAGGACATTAAATATCACACAAATTTTCTTTAGTGTTAGAATTCTTCCAAAAAAAAAAAAAGAGCTCTATTCCAGTTTTGATGTTTCCCCCTAAAGATGTGTGAATGCATTTTCCTGTGATCCCTTTGATGTACACCACACTGCTAATGAGATACTTCTCTTACATCGTCGATAAGAAGTTTTTAGTATAAATTTCCATTACTAGATCAGGATTTTAACAGCCTTATATAAGGCAAGAGAGTGAAGAACTTTGGCAAGCCAGGTGATTTCCTCTGTAATTTGCTTATTGTGCAGTTTAAAGCACCTGAGCCAGGGACAAGGCATAGTTCTCATGTGTTGGTATGTGAGGGGTGTTTGGTTTTCCCCTAAGGGACAACACTTATTGATATAATTACTTAATCAATTTCCAAATGACAAATCATTTGCCAAATAGGATTGTATTACACCATGTATTAGTTTGTTAGGGTTGCCATAACAAAATACCACAGACTGTGTGGCCCTAAGAACAGAAATTTATTTTCTCATAATTCTGGAAGCTACAAGTCCAAGATCAAAGTGTCAGCAGGTTTAGTTTCTTCTGAGACCTCTCTTTTGGGCTTACAGATGGTCACCTCCTCACTGTGTCCTTATACGGTTGTCCCTTTATCTGTGTGTTATTTTCTGATCTCCTCTTACAGTTACAACTGTCATATGAATTAGAGCCATCCATGACCTCATATTATCTTAATTACCTCTTTGTAGGTCTATCTTCAAACACAGTTACATTCTATACTGGGGGTTATGAATTTTGGTGAGCCTTAATTCAGTCCATAATACCCCAGATGACCTCTATAGTAACATTTGGATGATTCTCTCTATGCCTTCTGGAGAAGAACTTTCAGCAACACTTTGTAACCAGTGGTTAAAGAACCCTGCATAAAGGTTTATGGCTTGCTGGCTTCTGACCCTAACTAGTCATCTTACAAAAATTCTAAGCTTGGGAAACAAGAAATAAAGGTGAGAAGTAACTAATACTAGTTGAGAACCTTAAAATGTAGACAGTTGTGGAGAACCTGGATGGCTCAGTGGGTTAAGCATCTGCCTTTGACTCAGGTCATGATCCCAGGGTTCAGGGATTGAGCCCTGCATCAGGCTCCCTGCTCAGCAGGGTGTTTGCTTCTTCTCCCTCTGCTGCTCTTCTTGTTTGTGCTCTCTCTCTGTTTCTATCTCTGTCAAATAAATAAAATCTTTTAAAAAAATTTAGACAGTTGCTTGGCATTTTTCAAATATGGTTATCAGTATTTTATTTAACCCTTTAAAGATTTATTTTATTTATTTATTTTGAGAAGGAGAGAAAAAGCACACACACACATGTGAGTTGGGGAAGGGGCAGAGGAAAAGGATCTCAAGCAGAGTCTGAACTGAGCACAGAGCCTGACGTGGGATGCGATCTGATGACCCAAAGACCATGACCTGAGCCCTTATCTAGAGTCAGACACTTTTTTAACAGACTGAGTTGCCCAGTCACCCCTGGTTATCAGTATTTTAGAACAAATCATGGTTTAATTCATACAGGTGCAGGGAAGAGGCTGTTTTTGTTTTCTACTGCTGCATAAAAAGTCACTACAAACTTAGCACCATATAACATAATACACTTGTTATTTAACAATGTCTTCGGGTTAAGAGTATGGACATGGCTTAACTGGATCCTCTGCTCAGACTGTCATGGGTCTACATTCAGGGTGTTAGGAAGGCTAGAGTTTCATCTGAAGCTCATTCAGATTGTTGGCAGAATTCTGTTCCATGTAGTTATAGGACTAAAGAGCCCAACTTTTAGAGGCCAACCCCATCCATAGGAAGTTCAGAACACGGTCCTTTCCTTTCTTGCAGGCCATCAGGCCAGCATCTCTCCACTGCTTCACCTTCTTCTGAAGGGTTCACCTAATTAGATAAGGCCCATCTGTGGTAATCTCCCTTTTGATTGACGCAAACTCAACTGATGAGGAGTTTAATATAGGGGTGATATTTCGTCATAGTAATGAGTCCCAGCTATACTCAAAGGGAGGGTATTACATAAGCTATGCACAAATAGAACCAGGATCTCAATTTTGCCTACAACAGAGAACAAGTTCAATTATTTTTTGGCTTACAACATTAGAATTTTCTTTTCTAATTGCAAAAAAATCAGGTTGAAGGTTAAGTTTAGAGAAACTTTTTCCTTTAATTTATGGATCATTCAGTCTCAGTTACCAAGAGAGTAACTAAGAGTTAATTAAAAGAGAGTAACATTCTCAGAACCAAGAGAGAAAAAAATTTGTTGAACAGTGCCTCTTTGTTTAGCCCAAAAGATCATTTGGAGTCTATTTACATTGTACAATTATTAATAAAGCTGCTGTATGTGGAAAAGCAATATTGACATTCTACTTCCAATTGTAAAGTGAATTACTCTTGCTACTATGCAAAATTTTACATAGTAAAATTGGATAGATGCTTCAAACCAGCATCTTTTGATTACAAAGTAGAATATTGATTGTATCTTAAGATTAGATTTCCATTTAACTTGAAATTCACTTTTGAAGCTAGATGGATGAATTGTGTAAATTAAGCTTTTTCCTTTTGTGAGTTACATAGTCTATTTTTCTTTTCATGCTTAGCATTTCCATTCTGTGATTCTGCAATATTTCTTAGATTCTTCTTCATAGACTCCTTCTGGTATTTCTTATATAAGCCTAAGTTATTTCCAAAATATTAGAATGCATTAAAATAAGAAGAAACTTTATTTAAAGTAAAAGAATCATAAGGTAGTAAAAGCGTTCTCAGGAAAGAATTCAAGTTACTCAAAAGTAGTTTCTGACTCTCTGTGCAAGAGCCTTAAGAGAGTTAACATAATTTAGGAGGAGGTAGGAGGAAGTCTCTGTATATTCTGCCATTGTTTCTCTTTCTCTCACCTAATTCTGGTTCTACCTAAATTTGTGTCTATCAACAGATTTGTTGATCACTGAAATTTAATATGTATTTGTTGAGTTATTGTCAAAGTTCTCTGCATATGGCAAATACTTAATACATATGTCTTTAATTTAATAGATTTTTCCTCTTCAGTTTCAGGGTTTTTTTTTTTTTTCTTTATTATTCTTTTTAAATATTTTATTTATTTATTTGACAGAAAGAGCACAAGCAGGGGGAGCAACAGGTAGAGGAAGAAAGAGAAGCAGGCTCCCCACTGAGCAGGGAGCCTAATGTGGGCCTCCATTCCAGCACCCTGGGATCATGACCTGAGCTGAAGGTAGGTGCTTAACTGACTGAGCCACCCTGGTGCCCTGTTTTGTTGTTGTTGTTGTTGTTGTTTTGTTTTGTTTCTGTTTTTTTAAGATTCATTTATTTATTTTAGAGAGCAAGAGAAGGAGAGAGAGGGCTAGGGCAAAGGAAGAGGAAGAAGGTGAGAAAGCATCATGCAAGCAGGGCTCCATCCCAGGGCCCTAAGATCATGACCTGAGCTAAAACCAAGAGTCAAAAATTAAGGACTGAGACACACCTACGTGCCCTCACTTTGGGGTTTTTAATTCCATTTGTAATTAGTGTCAAAAAGTAGAATGTCTAAGCAGGAGAGAGCAAATGTAGATGGAAAAATACCAGTCTGGGTCTATCAGTGCTGTAAAATGAAAAAAAAAAATACTGTTGTGAGAAAAATGATTTTCATAGTTGATCTCTAACTTGTCAAAACATTTCTTCTATCCAGATCATCACCTTATATTTGACTTCATTTCATGCATTTTATGAGTTTTCTTTTCAATGTAGCTCTTTTCCCTGAAGAGTATTTGTTTCTCTAATTTTTCCAAACGTATACTTTTTCCTCTTCTGTATGGGTATTTACTTTATATTGAAATTTTTATGATGGGGAAGACTTCTCTGAGGAAATGCATTCTTTAAAAGGTTATTATAGTAATTATTTTTACTTGTTGAATATCTCCACTGGAAGGTTCTTTTAATTTGTTTTATAAATTTCCTTTTTTAAAAAGATACCACCATAATAGGAAAATTCAGTAAGAGTAAAATAAGTCGTGATAGTTGTTGCCTAAAGAGATATGATAACTCTTGCAAAATGTAGTGTTCTTTTTTTTTACTTTGTTTTTAAAGACCTTCCTATTTTGCTGTATCTTTCAGTGTACCAACATAGCTCTTATTATCACTATTATATCAAGAGACTGTGGTGTGCAGACTGTTTTAGCATAAAACAACACTAAATCTCCTTTCCCATGC
>PISX010034350.1:0-14081 GCA_004024625.1 Mellivora capensis
ATAGCAGCAATGGCCACGGTCGCCAAACTGTGGAAAGAACCAAGATGCCCTTCAACAGATGAATGGATAAAGAAGATGTGGTCCATATACACTATGGAGTATTATGCCTCCATCAGAAAGGATGAATACCCGACTTTTGTAGCAACATGGATGGGACTGGAAGAGATTATGCTGAGTGAAATAAGTCAAGCAGAGAGAGGAATTATCATATGGTTTCACTTACTTGTGGAGCATAACAAATAACACGGAGGACATGGTGAGATGGAGAGGAGAAGGGATTTGAGGGAAATTGGGGGGGAGATGAACCATGAGAGACTATGGACTCTGAAAAACAACCTGAGGATTTTGAAGGGGCGGGGGGTGGGAGGTTGGGGGAGCCAGGTGGTGGGTATTGTGGAGGGCACGCATTGCATGGAGCACTGGGTGTGGTGTAAAACTATGAACTCTGTTACGCTGAAAAGAAATAAAAAAATAAAATATTTAAAAAAAAATACAATAGTAAGAAAAGAACTCAATTAAAAAGTGGGTAAAAGAACTGAATGGACACCTCACCAAAGAAGATGTACTGATAGCAAATAAGCATATGAAAAGATGCTCATTATCGTAAGTCATTAGAGAACTGAAAACTAATACAATAGTGATCTAGCACTATACACCTAGTAAAACTATATTATATTCCAGAAAAGACAGTAAAAAGATTGGTGGTTGCCAGGAGTTAATTTGTGGTGGGGAAGGCAGGGGATTGTGGGAGAGAAAAGGGAAGGAGAAACAGATGGAACATAGGGGATTTTTAGGGAAGTAGAACTACTCTGTAAGATACTAAAATGGTGGATATATAATATTCTGCACGTGTCAAAATTCACAGAATGTACAACCCAACGAATGAACCCTAATGTAAACTATGGATTTCACATAATAGTTATATATCAATATTGGTTAAGCAATTGTTACAAACAAACCACTTCAATGCAAGATATTAATAACAGAAGAAATGATGGGGGTGGGGAGAGGGAGGATATGGAAACTCTGTACTTTCTCCTCAATCATTCTGCAAACCTAAAACTGTTCTAAAAAAATAAAGTCCATTTATTTAAAACAAAGTATAATTTATACACTAAAGAGAGGAGATAAAATTGAACCATGTAAAATGCTTAAAACCAGAGAAGATGGAATAAGAGGAGAAAAGAAGAAACAAAAATAAATACAATAACTAGAAAACAGTTCACACATGGTAGATAATAATCTAGTTATATTAATAATCACTTTATGTATGAATGGTCTAAACACACCAATTAAAAGATAGATATTGTCAGAGTGGACTGAAAACAAAAACAAGATGCAAATGTGTAGTCTATAAGAAATACACTGTAAATATAAAGACTCAGATGAATAAAAAGTAGAGGAATAGAGAAAACTAGGCTAATACTAATCAAAAGGAAGCTGGAATAGTTATATTAATTTCAGACAGGCAAACATAGATAGGGTCATTACATAATGATAAAGGGGTCAATTCTCCAGGAAGCTTTAACAATCCTAAACATGTATGCACCTTACAAAAGAGGGTCAAAATATATGAAGCAAAAATCTGATAAAACTGCAAGGATACACAGATGAATCCACTATTATTATGGGAGGTTTCAACATATCTCTGCCCATAATTGATAGACAAAGTAGGCAGAAAATCAGTAAGAATATACATAACCTGAATTTTATTATCAATCAACTTGATCTAGTTGACATTTATAGATTACTGCATCCAACATCAGAATATACATGTTTTTAAGCTCACATAGAATGTTCAATGTTCACCAAGATAGACCATATTCTGGGCTGTATAATACACATTAGCAAATTTTAAAGAACAAAAACCATACAAAGTATGTTTTCATACATCAGTGAAATTGAACTATAAATCAATAACAGAAAGGTAGTTGGAAATCACCAAATATCTGGAAAGTAAACAACACACTTCTAAATGGCCAAATTAAAAACAAACTAAACAACATACTTCTAAATAATCAAAGCAGAAATTTCAAGAGAAAAATGTCATGACAAACGCACTGAACTTTTCTGCAACTTGCTGTGTGGGAAAGATAAAAAGTAAGATTGGAACATGGACAGGGTCCTTTAGGCCTTCCAGATCATACTAGGAATTTTAGTATTTATTCTGTAAGTATAACTGTACCATTGATATCACTGGGATCATATATGCATTTCAAAACAATCTGTATCAGAAGACTAGACCAATCTAAGGCTATAAAAATAGGGTAGGCCAAATGTTCTGAACTAAGATTGAGGCAGCATGATTAGAAAGGAGAATGCCAAATGATACCCAGGAGACAAAAGGTGAAATCAACAGAACCTCTTCCTTACTACAGGTGAGAGGTGAAGAAAATGGAAAATGACTTTCAAGTATCCAGTTTGGGCAATTAGATAGATGGTAGTGCTATTGACTGAGAAAGGAAGTGAAAACACTTGTTTGTATTACAAAGCTTTTATTTTATTCTTTTTAATTTAGCTTTGAATTTTAAGTTTTTATTTAAATTCCCCAGTTAGTTAACATATAGTATAATATTGGTTTCAGGAGTAGAATTTAGTGATTCATCACTTACATATAACACCCACTGCTCAACAAGTGCCCTCCTTAATACCCACCTCCCCTCCAGTAACCCTTAATTTGTTCTTTATAGTTAAAAGTCTCTTGTGCTTTGCCTCCCTCTCTTTATTTTTTTTTCATTTCCCCTATGTTCATGTTTTGTTTCTTAAATTCCACATATGGTATTTGTCTTTCTCTGACTTATTTCACTTAGCACTGTAATACACTGATTTTAATTAACAATTTAAGTACAAACGGTTATTTTACTGAGCAGCTGGTAATCAACTTATTCTCATAGTAAGGATTCTAAAAGTCTTATTTTGAAAGTCTCATTTCTATTATTTGATAAACTGTTAGAGAGTAAAACTGTGTTTTTATGTTTTTTCATTTTTCAAATACCATAATTGAAATATAATTCATATACTATAACATTACCCTACTATTCAAGTTTACAATCAGTGATTTTTAATATACTTACAGGGCTATCTAATTTTAGAACCTTCCCAATCAGCCCTGAAAGAAACCACAGACCCATTAGCACTCACTCCTCATTTCTCTTTCTCCCTAGCCTCAGGTAACCACTGTTCTATTTTCTGCCTGTACCAGATTTGCCTATTCTAGCCATTTTATATAAATGGAATTATATGATAAATATATTTTGTGATTGGCTTTCATCTAGTATGATTTCAGCGTTCATCCATATCATAGCATGCATCAGTATTTCATTCACTTTAATTGCCAAATAGTTTTTGATTGTAAAGATATACCACATTTTGTTTACTCCTTAGTTTATTCCTTATCGCTAGATATCTGGACTGTTTCCATTTTTTGTTATTATGAATAATATTGACATGAACATTCATGTACAAATTTTTGTGTGTGTATGTTTTCATTTTTCTTGGGTAAATAACTAGGAATAAAATAACCTAATTTAAAAATAGGCAAAGGATTTGAATAGAAGATATGCAAATAGCCAAAGCACCTAAAAAGATGCTCAATATTTTTAGTCATTACAGAAATACAAATCACAACTATAGTGAGATATTTTCACATCTACTATAATCTCTACATTGTCACTAATGTTACTGAATTATGACAAATGAATTCTCTTCTATAGGAATTCTCACTATATCAAGTTTGTATCCCTTGAAATCATACTGATATCTATCATAATAAAACAATATTCACTTCTGCAACTCTGGATTTATTATAGCAGGAACAATTTTGTTCCTACCTGTAAAAAATTAAAAAAAAAAAAAAGCCCACACATAAAAGCATGTCCTTTTACTTTTTAACATTTTGTGTTCATATAAATGAATAATACCAAAGGTACCTTTTTTATATAAATCCGAAAAGGTGAACCTATAGAAACAGAAAGAAATCTGATTCAAATAGAACAATTAGATCATACAACTCACGTGTGTTCAGTTATACCTGTGATGTTTATGGTGAGTCTCCAAATGGCAGGGGACTATTAAAACAACCCTTGAAACATATACAAAACTTCTGGCTATGGATAAAAGGACATCTTCATTATCCACATCTTCTAAATCTTTAGGACCAGAAAAAAAAATTCTGAAGTTCATATAGAAAGATCATATGCTAGAAAACCAATGCTACTAGACCTGGAATTAAATTAATTCTGTATTATTATCTATATTATTATGCTTACTTTGTCTCTTCCTATCTGAGAGACCTTGAGCAAGTCAATAATTCAACCTACCTGAATTTCCGCATCCATACCTGAAAAATGAAGGCACCGTGCTAAATTACCCATAAAATCACTCTCTGTTCTAAATAACGTAATTCCATCTAATTCTTATATTCAAGTATTCAAATAATTCTAAATACATATGCATCAAAATAAAGGCTCTTCTTTTTTTTTAAGATTTTACTTATTTGTTTTACAGATTACAAGTAGGCAGAGCGGCAGGCAGAGAGAGAGAGAAGGAAGCAGGTTCCCCGCTGGGCAGGGAGCCTGATGCGGGGCTCGATCCCACCACCCTGGGACCATGACCCGAACCGAAGGCAGAGGCTTTAACTCACTGAGCTACCCAGGTGCCCCAAGGCTCTTCTTTTTTTTTTTTTTTTTAAGATTTTATTTATTTATTTGACAGAGAGAGAGAGAGAGCAAGAGCAGGAACACAAGCAGGGGGAGTGGGAGAAGGAGAAGCATGCTTCCCGTGGAGCAAGGAGCCCGATGCAGAGCCCGATGTAGGGCTCGATCCCAGGACCCTGGGATCGGACCTGAGCTGAAGGCAGACATTTGACTAAGCCACTGAGGCACCCCTGGCTCTTCTCTTTTAAAGGAGTATTTTCCATAACATGCAGAGTACTAGGTTTCTATTTTAGATAACTTTTTGAAATAGGTAGTGAGAGGAGTGACCAGCGGAACAAATAAAGGCAAAGAAAATGTATATTATGCATTAGTATGCTTGCTTTTTATTAGCATTCTTTTATTCATTATTATTACTTTATTTGGGGGAAAATTTCAGAAAATTCAGCCAATGATAGAAGCTAATTTACTTGATTGGGCAATAAATGATTTTATGGCTAATAATTTTTAAGATCTGCAGAGATGTCACAAGCTATCAGCTCACTCCTGATAAGCAGAGGAGAATCTTAATTTGTGTGAGCCACTGGAAGCTGAAAGATGCCAATTAAGAAATCATCTCAATCTAGTAGCTGTGCGGTATATTAAAATACATGGCATCTAATGAGAACATCAGTAAATAATAAAGCCTTAGAAGATCTTAAAATGGGAAATATGTTCACTAAAATCAGGACTATTCTGTATGAATTTAAGCAATAAACAACAGAAGAAAATGCAAAGTGACAACAGAATTAAGCGCTTTAAGCCAAAGCTTAACAATTAACCCTGTGTCTTATAAAGCAGAGCATTTTGTAAATGTTAGTCACCATTAATGCATCATGTCAAGTCATAGAAAAGCATTAAACTAATTTAAATCCCTGGCATTTGGCCCTCTTAATTGAACATTTCATTTATTTATATGCCAATTAAGTGGCTTTAACTATGTCTCTGGGTATTATTCATCTTTTAATGATGATACAAGAATAGCAGAGTAAGGCAGATTCTTATGTATAGGAATGAATATATATAGTGTGATGTCTTTCATTAATGAAAGCCAGTGGTAATGCTTGTTACAAAGGTAGGGTCCGCAGTTAATGCTGAATTATGTTAAGTTTCATTTTAGTCAAGGATTTACCAACAGTTCCTGAAGTGCCTACTCCTTTAGAGTAGAAATCAGTTTTCATCCATACTAAAGTTTTTGGCACCTAATACAGAAAAGTAATCCATGAATGGATTCTGCTGTCAGAGTCAGAACACAGAAGGTAAGTCCTGTGACAAAATGATGCTTCTGTAAAAAGAGGTTCCCTTTCATGATTTTTTTTAGGATAACTCTCACCAAAGTTCTACCCACATGAAAACCTAATCCAAATACAAACAAGGTTGCAGAATTATAGTCTTTCACCATTGTCTCCCCTTGGGAGACCCCTATAAACATCTCTAGAACAGTTGTTCTTAACTGGGGAAAATTTTGTCCTCAGGGGACATTTGTAAGCTGTGGAGACATTTTTGGTGATCTCAGCCGCGTAGGTGAGTACTACCAGCATCTAGCAGATTGACGCCAGGGATGCTGCCAAGCATCTTACAATGCACAGGACAACCCTTAACAACAAAGAATTCCCCAGCTCCAAATCAACAGTGCCAAGGTTGATAAACTCTGCTCTGGAAGAACCAACTGTATGTAACAGGTAAAGGCAGCAGAAGAGAATCAGGTATAAGACTATGATTTTAGAAGGGAGAGAGGGAGGAGCCCAAGAAATTATTTTTTGTAAGGTTGTACTTTTTCCAAAGTACAAGCAAGATTAGGAGTATCTGAGTGCACCAGGGAATGAAATGAGTAGAAGAGAAAATCAGGAGTCTTCAATAATAAACAGAATAGAAACAAATCTGTAAGTCTCCCTCAGAATCTTCATAACCTAGGATCAAAGCCCTGAAATATTAATATAAACTGTTCTTGAAGTTTCCCCTTTAACAAAATAGACACTGGTCATGACTGCTGAGCGTGCAAATCACACTACCTTGCCCCTGAAATGTCTGATTATAATTTTACAAATTTTATTTGTATGAAGTTTATGGAAGGTACATTTTCTTACAAGGAAAGGACAGACAGGCCTTTGAATCTTTATGTCTTCTGCTACCAAGATTTCATTTTTTGTTTGTTCTGTTTTTTTCTCTAGCTTCCCACTGATGAATTCTTGGAACCTAACTAAGAAAAATGTAATATGTTTGGTCTCAGTGAATAAAATATATTCATACAATTTTTATTCTTAACTGAAAGGAACCCTTAAGTTACTAGGATTATCTATTTCCTCCACAGATGTTACAAAACTGCTTAAAATTTATATTTTAATTTTAAACTTTTAGTTTTAAACATTTCCTCACCTCTTATGATTCAGAATAAGGGATGCAGTCATAAAAAGTCAACTTTAGAAAAGTGGCAGGTCATAGCAATGAGACTGATACATAGTTGAATCTAGGATGTCTCATAAGCTGAGCCTTTGTTCTTAAGAAGCCACATGTTCTCACTTATTAATATAATACTTAAGGGTATCCAATAGCTTTTTTCATATCTGTTACAGCAATGAGCACCAGCAATATAAGAACAGAAGCACTGGCTTCTGCTATTGGCCAAGAACCTGATCAGGCACAATGAATACTGCTATGGCAAAATCTTAAATAGCTTTGGGTTTTGAAGGTGAGAAAGAACTATTTGTTGTACTGTCTACTATGACTGAAGAAGTATAAGCATTTTTTTAAATCATAGATCCAGAATAATGCATAAGTAAAATGGACACAAAGCAACAGGCAGCAAATTCTGATCAACTGGCAGCATTTGCAGAAGTCAGGCTGGGGTAAAAAAAAGTGCCTGTAACATACATTTTTCACCTGAAATCTTAGCAGCATTGCCTGCTTTAGGTCCCCCTCCAGTATACAGGGCAGCACATTCTGCAACCTCCAGCCAGCACCTTTATGCAACATCCCTTTCCTAACAGGTGATTCTCAGCTGCAAGCACTGTTTCAACCCTGCTGGCATCTCCACAGTCCAAAGCACATACTACCCACAAGCAGGACCAAGTACTGGTTCTCTCCCACAGCACCTCATGCCATTCAGTATAAACAGTGAATATGTTCTTTGAAGGAGTCTATTTCTTTAAACAGAAAATTTTAACTTGGACTTTTCAGAAGGAAGCAAGCCACATCAGAAAATTCTTTCTGTTAGACTGTAGCAAATGCTTCAGGATGAACTTAAGAATGTATATGACACATCAAGGAATGTTGCAAGAAATATAAACTGTGAACACTAAAATTCAATAAATAGGGGGTCACCTCACCTAGCCATCAACAAAACTCTTCCACATTTATTTTCTAGCAATAGAATTCACTTTATTGTCCACTAGGTGGCTCATAACAGAAACAAGAGAACCAGCCTCCAACCAGCCTCCCACCAGCCTTTCCCCACACTTTTCAAGAAGTCTCCACAGACTTCCATTCCACTTCTGAAACAATTTTCAGATTCACTATTTTCCTCTATCCACTACTGCAATCAGACTCAATGGTATCTCACACCCCTTCTTAACTCCTGTAATCCATTATCTACACAGTAGCAAGGATAATCTTTTAGAAACTTCTATTTTTAAAATATTCAGCAAAGAGAATAAACTAATACTCCACAGAACTACTCTCCATTTTGTCCTGCATGTTTCAGATAGGCAGATAATAGGTGGATGAGGATGGGTTCAAGCAATTTAAGCCCATATTGATTTCACTCCTATCCTCTTCCCTTCTGTTTTCTCTGAGGTAACAATTGCCTTGAATCTGGTATTTATAATTATCCCACATTTTTTAAAATCTGTGATTGCACCTGTGTATGTACAAATAAACATTATTATTCCTCATTTTTAAATTTTACATAAAAGGCCTTACACATCAGTGGGAAACTTGAACTTTCTGCTCAGTGTTAGGTTTTTTGAGGTATAACTGTAGCTCTAGCTCATTCATTTGAACTTCACAGCATCCTACTATAAAGTCATAACATTTATCTGTTCTCTTTGTAATTTCACATTAATTCTGTGCGGACCTGTTAATACCCTGGCAAACCCTTTTAGGGTTTGAGTAGACATTGCATAGAAAATATAGATTAATTTGAGGTAAATTGATGTTTCTTTAAAATGAGTATTTCACTTCCAAAGCCTTGTCTCCTTTTATTCAAATCTTACATACTTCAGGAAACATTTTAAAATTATCCTCTCTTTAAAAACATTACAAAATTCTGTTGGAGCTAGTCCTAAGTACTTTACAATTTATTGTGCAATGTCATATGTATTAATTTCTTTTTATGGTGGCTACTGACTATGTAATATTTTTCCGGTTAATCTTGAATCCAGAAAACCTGCAAAACTATTACTAGTTCTGTAATGTGTCTACATATGTTTTCTGGTTTTCTTTGAAAGCAGTGATATCTATAGGAATTTTTTTTCCTCTCTAATTTTTTAACTTTATTTTTCTAACTTACTGGATTGACTAAAATCTGCAGTATAATACTGCATAGAAGAAATTTTAACTGGCATCCTTTTTCTTTCTTGAATGCAGTAGCATGATTCCAAGCATCACATGTACATACAGTCATGGTCATGGGAAAGAAACCGTGGGTAGCTAGGGTGCAAAAAAAGAAAGGGATCATGCATTTCTTTTATCAGGGAGGAAAGTCATTTCCAGAAGCTCCCCATCAGAATACTCTTTACATCTGATTGTCCAAAACTAGGTCATATGGCCACCCTCACAGAAGAGAGACTAAGAGGCACCTGAGTGTCTCTCAGTTGGGCCTCTGACTTTTGATTTTGGCTCAGGTCATGATCTCAGGATTAGGGGATCAAGCCCCACACTGCGTTCTGCCCTCAGTGTGGCATCTGCCTATCTCTCTCCCCTTGCATGCTCACTCTCCCTCTCTTTCAAAAAAAATAAATAAGTAAAATCTCTCTTAAAAAAAAAAAAGGAAGAAGTAAAGAGGCTAAGAAAATGAGTACTTGGATTTTTTCATCTTGATAGTAATAAGTAGATAAGGAAAAGGAGTTCTGGAATGGCTCCTGGGTAGACAAAAAAAAACCAAAAAACAGAACCCACATATTTTATTTGCCTTCCATCTGCTAAGGTTTTGTTTGTTTGTTTGTTTTAAGATTTTTATTTATTTATTTGACAGAGAGAGATCATAGTAGACAGAGAGGTAGGCAGAGAGAGAGAGAGGGAAGCAGGCTCCCTGCTGAGCAGAGAGCCCGATGCGGGACTCGATCCCAGGACCCTGAGATCATGACCTGAGCCGAAGGCAGTGGCTTAACCCACTAAGCCACCCAGGTGCCCCTAAGGTTCTTTTTTTTAATCTGTGAAGCAGAGTTGAATTATATTTATTTTTGTTGCTTTTACACAGGTAATCACATATTTTTTTTTTGTTGGTTCACTAATCATGCATTATTTTACTAGGTTTTCAAATACTCATGCATTCATGCATTACTAGGATCAACTGTACTTGGTCATGCTGTAACTTTTATCATGTACTACTGAATTAAATCTTTTTAATTAATTAATTTAAATTTAATAAATTTATTTAATTAAGTCAGTTAAATCTTTTGGAGATTTTTTTTTGCACCCAAATTCAAAGTGAGATTAATCTATAACTTTTTTCTTAACCTTTTATTGTCTAGTTTTCACATCAATATTATGCTAGTCTTATTAGAATAATTTGCTGATTTCCTTCTTCTATTCCCTGGAGAAAAATTCACATCAAAGATTGTTGATTTGGAAAAAAAAAAATTGAAAGTAAACAGATTTTTTGAGAGGCTAATTTGCCATCAAATGCTTTCCCTTATTTTGGAACTTAGGCAATAAGATTGCCAGGAAAGGTTGTTAACAGCCCTTGGCCCCAACCTGTGAACCTAGCTATGGTTCCTTATCAGTTCACCACATTTAATGCCCATTAGTCTATAGGAGCCAATTTCTTGTTCCAACAGACAGTGTCCTGTGTCAGATACAGAAAACTCATGGCTCAGCTTCATCCACAACTTTGTGTTTCTATTCTGTTTTTGTTCTGTAGAAATATTTACCTTGTTCTAGAACCCAAATATATATTTTTGGGTTTTTCTCCTGTTTTCATATTTTATAGATCATTACTATTTGTGCTGAATTCAAAGACTGTATATAAACACATGTGCAATCTTGATCAGAAGCTCAAAAACATTCTTTGAAAATGTGGTCTAGCTTAGCCTGTGAGATTTAGCTCTTGTGTATCTCCATCCTGGGCTCCTACCAGTTTCTCTCATTTCTTTTTGCCTTCATTTTTTTCTTCCAAGATTTTATTTAAATTCAGGTTAGTTAACATATAGTGTAGTGTTGGTTTCAGGAGTAGATTAAGTGATTCATCACTTACATACAATACCCAGTGCTCATCACAAGTCCCCTACTTAATGCCCATCACCCATTTAGCCCATCCCCCCACCCAATTCTCCTCCAGCAACCCTCAGTTTGTTCTCTGTAGTTAAGAGTCTCTTACAGTTTGCCTCCCTTCCTGTTTTTATCGTATTTTTCCTTCCCTACCATTATGTTAACCTGTTTTGTTTCTTAAACTTCACATGTAAGTAAAATCATATGATATTTCTCCTTCTCTGATTGACTGATTTCACTTACCATAAAACACTCTAGTCAAATGGCAATATTTCACTCTTTTTGATGGGTGAGGAATACTCCATTTTATGTATATTCCACTGCTTTTTACATTCATCAGTCAATGGACATTAGGGCTCTTTCCATAATTTGGCTATTCTTGATACTGCTGCTATAAACATCAGGGTGCATGTGTCCCTTAAAATCTGCATTTTTTTTATCCTTTGGATAAATACCTAGTAGTGCAATTGGTAGTCCTGTTTTGAACTTTTTTGAGGAACTTCCATACTGTTTTCCAGAGTAGCTGTACCAGTTTGCATTCCCACCAACAGTATGATAGGGTTTCCCTTCTCACTTCCTCATCGACATTGATTATTTCCTGAGTTGTTAATTTTAGCCATTCCGACAGGTGTGATGTGGTACCTCATTGTGATTTTGAGTTATATTTCCCTTATGATGAGTGATATTGAGCATTTTTCTCCTGTCTTAAAATTTATATCTTTCATCCATTTTCTAATTTATATTTATTTTTGTAAGAAAATGGTCCAGTTTTCCCAACACAATTTCTTTATTTTTATTATTATTATTTTATTAGCATATAATGTATTATTTACTCCAGGGGCACAGGTCTGCCCCAACACAATTTCTTGAAGAGACTGTTCTTTCCCATTGGATATTCTTTCCTGCTTTGTCAAAAATTATTTGATCATATAGTTGTGAGTCCATTTCTGGGTTTTCTATTCTGTTCCATTGATCTATGTGTCTGTTTTTGTGCCAATATCATACAGTCTTGATAATTACAGCTTTGTAATTCAGCTTGAAGTCTGGGATTGTGACAGCCTCCCACTTTGCTTTGCTTTTTCAACACTGCTTTGGCTATTCAGGGTCTTTTCTAGTTCCATATGAATTTTAGGACTGTTTGTTATAGTTCTGTGAAAAATGCTGGTGTTATATTGACTAAGATTGCACTGAAGGTGTAGATTCCTTTGGATAGTATAGATATTTTAATAATATTTGTTCTTTCAATCCATGTGCATGGAATGTTTTTCCATTTCTTCGTGTCCTCCTCAATTTCTTTCAATAGTGTTCTATAGTTTTACCCATACAGATCTTTTACTTCTTTGGTTAGGTTTACTCCTAGGTATCTTATGGGTGTTGGTCAATTGTAAATGGGACTAACTCCCAGATATCTCTTTCTGCTGCTTCATTACTGGTGTATAGAAATGCAACAGATTTCTGTACATTTATTCTATGTCCTGCAAATTTATTGCATTCATGTATTAAGTCTAGCAATTTTTTGGTGGAGTCTTTCAGGTTTCCTACATAGAGCATCATGCCATGTTGTGAAAATAGGAAAAGTTCTTCCTTGTTGATTTGTATGCCTTTTTTTTTTTTTTTTTTTTTTTTTTTTTTTTTTTTTTTTTTTTTTTTTTTGGTTGTCTGATTGTGGAGATTGACTTCTACTACTATGTTAAATAGTAATGGTAAGAGTGGACATCTTGTCTTGTTCCTGACAGTAGAGGAAATGCTCTCGGTTTTTTCCCACTAAGATGATATTAGTTGTGGGTCTTTTCTATATGACCTTTATGATGTTGAGGTATGTTCTTTCTATCCCTACTTTCCTAAGGGTTTTTATCGAGAAAGGAAGCTGTAATTTGTCAAATGCTTTTTATGCATCTATTGAGAGGATCATATGGTTTGTGTCCTTCCTTTTATTAATTAATGTAGTGTATCAAGTAGATTGTTTCATGGATACTGAACCATCCCTGAAGCCCAGGAATAAATCCCACTTGATCATGGTGAATAATCCTTTTAATGTACTGCTGGATTCTATTAGCTAGTATCTTCTTGATAATTTTGCATCCATATTCATCAGAGATATTGTTCTGTGATTCTCCTTTTTAGTGGGGACTTTATCTGGTTTTGGAATCAAGATAATGCTGGCCTTATAGAATATGTTTGGAAGTTTTCCTTCCATTTCTATTTTTTTTGAAACAGCTTCAGAAAGCTAGGTATTAGTTCTTCTTTAAATGTTTGGTAGAATTCCCCCAGAGACCATCGGGACCTGTACTCTTGTTTGTTGGGAGATTTTTTGATTACTGATTCAATTTCTTTGCTGGTTATAGATCTGTTCAAATTTTCTATTTCTTCCTATTTCAGTTTTGGTGGTTTATGTTTCTAAGAATTTACCCATTTCTTCCATATTGCCCAATTTGTTGGCATATAATTGCTCATAATATTCTCTTATAATTGTATTTCGATGGTATTAGTTGTGATCTCTTCTCTTTCCTTTGTGATTTTATTTATTTGGATCCTTTCTCCTTTCTTTTTGATCAGTCTATCTAGGGGTTTATTCATTTTATTAATTCTCTGAAAGAACCAGTTCCTGGTTTCTTTCATCTGATCTACTGTTTTGTGTTGTTTTGTTTAATTTCTGTATCATTTATTTCTGCTCTAATCCCTATTATTTACCTTCTTCTGGTTTCAGGCTTTATTTGCTGTTCTTTCCAATTTCTTTAGATATAAGGTTAGGTTGTATATTTGAGACTTTTCTTGCTTCTTGAGGTGGACTTGTATTGTTATATACCTCCCTCTTGGGACTACCTTTGTTGAAACCCAAAGGTTTTGGATGGTTTTGTTTTCATTTTCATTTGCTTCCATGTATTCTTTTTTTATTTCTTCTTTAATTTCCTAGTTAATCTGTTCATTCTTTAGTAGGATATTCTTTAACCGTCATGTATTTGT
>PISX010034351.1:0-14082 GCA_004024625.1 Mellivora capensis
GTTCTATAAAAGAGGAAAAATCCTAAGAATATCATTGAACAGAAATATATGGAGACAATCTATAGAAACAAAGACTTCACAGGTAACACGATGTCAATAAAAACATATCTCTCAATAATCATTCTCAACATGAATGACCAGAATGCACCCATAAAATGACACAGGGTTGCAGATTGGATAAAACGACAGGATCCATCCACATGTTGTCTACAAGAGACCCATTCTGAACCTAAGGATACATCCAGACTGAAAGTGAAGGGATGGAGAAGCATCTTTCATGCCAATGGGCCTCAAAAGAAGGCCAGGGTAGCGATTCTCGTATCAGATAAATTAGATTTTAAACTAAAGACTGTAGTCAGAGATACAGAGGGACACTACATCATTCTTAACGGGACTATCCACCAAGATGATCTAACAATAGTAAATATTTATGCCCCCAATATGGGAGCAGCCAATTACATAAGAAAACTGTTAATCAATATAAAGAGTCATAATGATATGAATACATTGATAGTAGGAGATCTTAACACTTCACTCTCAGTAATAGATCATCCAAACAGAAAATCAATAAAGAAACAAGAGCACTGAATGACACATTGGACCAGATGGACCTCATAGATATATACAGAACATTCCACCCTAAAACAACAGAATACTCATTCTTCTCGAGTGCACATGGAACCTTCTCCAGAAGAGACCACATACTGGGACACAAATCAGGGCTCAACCGATACCAAAAGATTGAGATTATTCCCTGCATATTCTCAGATCACAATGCTTTGAAACTGGAGCTCAACCACAAGGAAAAGTTTGGAAGGAATTCAAACACCTGGAAGCTAAAGACCACCTTGCTTAAGAATGCTTGGATCAGGGTCACCTGGATGGCTCAGTGGGTTAAGCCTCTGCCTTCGGCTCAGGTCATGATCTCAGGGTCCTGGGATTGAGTCCTGCATCTGGCTCCCTGCTCAGCAGGGAGCCTGCTTCCCCTCTCTCTCTCTGCCTGCCTCTCTGCCTACTGCGATCTCAGCCTGTCAAATAAATAAAATCTTTAAAAAAAAGAATGCTTGGATCAACCAGGAGATCAATGAAGAACTTAAGCAATTCATGGAAACCGATGAGAATGAAGACACTTCGGTCCAAAACCCATGGGATACAGCAAAGGTGGCCCTAAGGGGGAAATACATAGCCATCCAAGCCTCCCTCAAAAAAATTGAAAAATCCAGTATACACCAGCTGTCTCTACTCCTTAAAGAACTGGAGAATCAACAACAAATTAAGCCAACCCCACGCACAAGAAGGGAAATAATCAAGATTAGAGCAGAGATCAATGAGATAGAAACTAGAGTAGAACACATCAATAAACTAGAAGCTGGTTATTTTAAAGAATCAATAAGATTGATAAACCATCGGTCAAACTAATCCAAAAGAAAAGAGAGAAGGCCCAAATTAATAAAATTATGAATGAAAAGGGAGAGATTACAACACCAAGGAAATAGAAACAATCATAAGAAATTATTATCAGCAGTTATATGCCAATAAGTTAAGCAACCTAGAGGAAATGGATGCATTCCTGGAAAACTATAACCTTCCAAAATTGAACCAGGAAGAAATTGACAACGTGAATAGACCGATATCTAGTAACGAGATTGCAGCAGTGATCAAAAACCTCCCAAAAAACAAGAGCCCAGGACCTGACAGATTCCCTGGGGAATTCGACCAAATGTTCAAAGAATAAATAACACCTATTCTCCTGAAGCTGTTTCAAAAAACTGAAGCAGAAGGAAAACTTCCAGAATCTTTTTATGAAGCCAGCATTACCCTGATCCCCAAACCAGGCAAAAACCACACCAAAAAGGAGAATTTCAGACCAATATCACTGATGAATATGGATGCTAAGATTCTCAAAGAGATCCTAGCAAATAGGATCCAACAGCACATTAAAAAGATCATCCACCATGACCAGGTGGGATTCATCCCTGGTTTGCAAGGATGGTTCAACATTCGCAAATCAATCAATGTGATAGAACAAATCAATAAGAGAAGAGAGAAGAACCACATGGTCCTCTCAATTGCTGCAGAAAAAGCATTTGACAAAATCCAGCATCCGTTCCTGATTAAAACGTTTCAAAGTATAGGGATAGAGAGAACATCCTGAACTTCATAAAATCTATCTATGAAAAACCCACAGCAAATATCATCCTCAATGGGAAAAGCTCACAGCCTTCCCTATGAGATCAGGAACACAGCAAGGATGCCCACTCTCGCCACTCTTGTTCAACATAGTATTTGAAGTCGTAGCAACAGCAATCAGACAACAAAGAGAAATAAAAGGTATCCAAACTGGCAATGAAGAAGTCAAACTCTCTCTCTTCGCAGATGACATGATACTTTATATGGAAAACCCAAAAGACTCCACCCCCAAACTACTAGAACTCATAGAGCAATTCAGTAATGTGGCAGGATACAAAGTTGATGCACAGAAATCAGTTGCTTTCCTATACACTAACAATGAAAACACAGAAAGGGAAATTAGAGAATTGATTTAATTTACTATAGCATCAAGAACCATAAAATACCTGGGAATAAACCTAACCAAAGAGGTAAAGGATCTGTACTTGAGGAACTACAGAACACTCATGAAAGAAATCGAAGAAGACACAAAAAGATGGAAGACAATTCCATGCTCATGGATCGGACTGCCTAGAGCAATCTATACTTTTATTGCCATTCCGATCAAAATTCCACCGGTATTTTTCAAAGAGCTCTAGCAAACAACCCTAAAATTTGTATGGAATCAGAAGAGACCCCGAATTGCCAAGGAAATGTTGGAAAAAAAAAACTAGCAGCATCCCGTTGCCTGATTTCGAGCTTTACTACAAAGCTGAGATCACCAAGACAGCATGGTACTGGAATAAAAACAGACACATAGACCAGTGGAACAGAGTAGAGAGCCCAGATATGGGCCCTCAGCTATTATGGTCAAATAATCTTCAACAAAGCAGGAAAAAATATACAGTGGAAAAAAGACAATCTGTTCAATAAATGGTTCTGGGAAAATTGGACATCTATATTTAGAAGAATGAAACTCGACCATTCTCTTACACCACACACAAAGATAAACTCGAAATGGATAAAGGACCTCAATGTGAGACAGGAATCCATCAGAACCCTAGAGGAGAACATAGGCAGTAACCTCTTTGATATCAGCCACAGCAACTTCTTTCAAGATATGTCTCTAAAGGCAAAGGAAGGGGAAGCAAAAATGAATTTTTGGACTTCATCAAGATCAAAAGCTTCTGCACAGCAAACAGTCCACAAAACAAAGAAGCAACCCACGGAATGGGAGAAGATATTTGCAAATGACAGTACAAACAAAAGGCTGATATCCAGGATCTACAAAGAACTTCTCACACTCAACACACACAAAACAGATAATCATGTCAAAAAATAGGCAGAAGACATGAACAGACACTTCTCCAATGAAGACATACAAATGGCTATCAGACACATGAAAAAATGTTCATCATCACTAGCCATCAGGGAGATTCTAATTAAAATCACATTGAGATACCACCTTACACCAGTTAGAATGGCCAAAATTAGCAAGACAGGAAACAATGTGTGTTGGAGAGGATGTGGAGAAAGGGGAACCCTCTTACACTGTTGGTGGGAATGCAAGTTGGTGCAGCCACTTTGGAGAACAGTGTGGAGATTCCTCAAGAAATTAAAAATAGAGCTTCCCTATGACCCTGCAAGTGCACTACTGGGTATTTACCCCAAAGATACAGATGTAGTGAAAAGAAGGGCCATCTGTACCCCAATGTTTATAGCAGCAATGGCTACGGTCATCAAACTGTGGAAAGAACCAAGATGCCCTTCAACGGACAAATGGATAAGGAAGATGTGGTCCATATACACTATGGAGTATTATGCCTCCATCAGAAAGGGTGAATACTCAACTTTTGTAGCAACATGGATGGGACTGGAAGAGATTATGCTGAGCGAAGTAAGTCAAGCAGAGAGGGTCAATTATCACATGGTTTCACTTATTTGTGGAGCTTAAGAAATAACACGGAAGACATGGGGACATGGAGAGGAGAAGGGAGTTGAGGAAAATTGAAAGGGGAGATGAACCATGAGAGACTCTGAAAAACAATCTGAGGGTTTTGAAGAGGCTGGGTATGGGAAGTTGGGTGTACCTGGTGGTGGGTATTATGGAGGGCAGGTATTGCATGGAGCACTGGGTGTGATGCATAAACAATGAATTCTGGTACACTGAAAAGAAATTTTAAAAATTAAAAATTAAATACAAAACAAAATAAAATGCTTCCATATAGGGGACCCATGACCCAAAGAGGAGGACTCCTCCTGTCTCCCAAATGAAATCTTGCTATTTGGAGCTACACAAAACCCCCAGGGTGGGAGACACCTCTATGGTCCCATGAGGCCAAAGCCACAGTAGGCAGCCATCATGGACACAAACTTGAGCCTGATCGACCACCTGACACTCACTCTAACTTCAGATCCAGGGGAGCTCAGCCTATGTAGATCGGACCTGACATGCCCTAGGCCCTAACCCTAGGGCCTTGGGTTTTCTGACTTCTGTCCCCAGAGTGCTGGCCTACAAACTCTCCAGATTGGGGACTCCAGAGCCACACCACAGGACTCTTCCTGCTCTGCAGAAGGAAATTGTGCCCTATGAGCAGCACAAAACATGCAGATTGAAGAAAGCTGCATGGTCCCTGAGGCTATCCCTCTTTTGTAGGCTGCCATGGACACTAATGCACAGTCTAACACAAGCCTGAGTGCTGACCTCTAGTCAGGCACCCAGGACGCTGGCCCCAGAGACAGCAAATTAGAACTGACATTCACCTAGGCTCTAATCCTAACCCTCACTTGGGTTTTCAGGCATCTATACCCAGAGGCCTGGTCTCGAATCCCTCTGTATGGGGGAACCCCCAGCCACAAATCAGAACTCTTTCTGCCCCACAGAAGGACACCTTACTATTTGGAGCTATGTAAAACCCTCAGAGCAGAACACTGCATGACCCTTAGACCACCCCCACTTTTGGAGGCCGTCGTGGACACAAACCTACATTGTGACCCACAGACAGAGCCCCATTTCCAACTCAGCCCCTTGCGTAGCTCACCTCAGATCCATCAGATCAGGTCTGTCATGCCCCAGGGCCCTAATCCTAACCCTAGGCTGGGTTTCCAGTCATTCATACCCAATGACCTGGTCTCGAATCCCTCCATTTAGGTGACCCCTGAGCCATAAACAGGACTCTGCCTGACCCTCAGAATGAAACCTTGCTATTTGGAACTGTGCAGAATCCCCAGAGCAGCAGAAACCTCCATGGACCCAATGGGCCACCAAGACAATCGGCGGCCCTCATGGACACAAAATCCACCCTGAGCAATCTCCTGACACCCTAACTTCAGATCCCATGGAGCTCACCTCAGCATCTGCAGATCAGGCCTGCCATTCTCTAGGCCCTAACCCTATCCCTAAGTTGGGTTTTTCCAAATTCTGTCCCCAGAGTCCTGGCCCACAAGCCCTTCAGATTGAGGACTTTGGAGCCACACCACAGGACTCTGCTTGGCCTCCAGAGGAAACCAAGCTCTATGGAGCTGCACAAATCCACAGATAAGAAGAAAACTGCATGGCTTCCAAGGACACCCCCATTTATGGAAGCTGGCCCTGGACCCAATACTCATTTTGGCACACAGCCTGAGCCCCAACCAATAGTCATCCACCCAGGTAGTTGGCCCCAGAGCCAGCATATAAGACCGGGCATACCCCTCGGCCCTAATTCTAATCCTAGCTTGGGTTTTCATGCATCTGTCCCCAGAGGCCTGGTCTTGAATCCCTCCATGTGGGGGACCTCTGAGCCACAAAACAGAAATTGTCCTGCCCCTCTAGAAGGAAACCTTGCTACTTGGAGCTGTGTAAAATCGTCAGAGAAGGTAAAACATGCATGGCCCCTGAGGCCACCCCCACGTTTAAGTCCACCAGAGACACAAGCCTGCATTGTGACTCTCAGCCTGAGCACCATTTTCAGCTCAGCCCACTGGGTAGCTCGTGCCAGAGACAGTAGATTGGGTTTGCCATGCCCTTAGGCCCTAATCCTAACCCTAGGTTGATTTTTCAGCATCCATACCCAAAGGCCTACTCTTCAATCTCTCCATATGGGGGACCCCTGAGCCATAAAACAGGACTCCTCCTGTGCCCCAGAATGAAACCTTGCTATTTGGAGCTATGCAAAAGCCTCACAGCTGTAGAAACTTTCATATCCCCTGATACCACACCCACATTCAGCGTCCCCCATGCACACAAACTCCAGCCTGAGGCACAGCCTCACATTTCCCTAACTTCATAACCTTCGTGGGGTGGGAACCTTAGAAGGTGAGAAGCTGGAAGCCTTGGCCTTGCGTGTGCGTGACTCATAGAGGGCGTTCTCACAGCATTGGGGCCGTGACCACTCGAGTCCCCAGGCCAGGCCCAGACGGAGGCCCTGCAGATATGCGCCACAGTAAGCGAGTTCACTGGGGTTTTTCCAGACAATTCTCACAAACTTTCTGCCCAAATCAAAATCAATTTGGGAAGAAAGCTCATGAGAATTGGCCGGCATTGGGTGGTGATTCGGGCCACATAGTTACCTGTGGTGTAGAGCCCTTTCTCTCTTGGTGTGTGTCGAAGCCCCCTGGGAAATGGGCCATGACCACATGGCTCCCCCAAGGGCCCCGGTGCAGGGGAGCTTTCCAGGGGGAGAGTTGAGGAAGGGGTTCTGGCTGGGCGTCAGCCTCCGAAGTTTTGGCCCAATGTGGCACTGATGGGGGGGGGCGCATGCAGATGTCTCCGTCTTGAGGATCTTCTGCAGCTCTGAAAGGCATGGTTTCCTCTAAGGTGGCAGGAGGACTCATGGCATATGTTTCAGGGTTCACCCCGTTGAGGGCTTGAGGGACAGGACCCTGGGAAAGGAAGATGGAAAAACCAAGCGAGGGTTAGGGCCAGGGCCTAGGGGCATGGCAGACCCCATCTGCCAGCGCCACGGAGGGTACCCCAGGAGGCTGAGTAGCAGCAGGCATTGGCTTCACATGCTCCTGTCTCACTGAGGGCTTTCTGCCAGAGTTCTAGCCTCGACAACTCAGGATCCCGGGCCAGGCCGAGGCGGGGGTCCTGCAGACATGCATTGCAGGAAGCGAGGTTGCATTGGAGGGGTTTTCCAGCCAATTCTCATGATATCGATTTGGGCAGAAAGCTCATGAGAATTGGCTGGCGCTGGGCAGTGATTCAGAACGCACTGTCACCCATTGACTAGAGCGATTTCTTGCTCGGTGCATGAGTGGCCATCCAGAAAATGGACCATGACTACGCTGCCTGCCCAAGGGCCCCTGCACAGGGGAGCTTTCCCGGGAGCAGAGTTGAGGGAGGCGTTGTGGCTGGGCATCAGCCTTCGACCTTTCAGCTCACTGTGGCACCTAAGGTTGGGGATGGCCTCAGTGGGGGCAGGAAGTTTTCTTTCACTCTTGAGGGTTTTCCAAAGCTCTGAAAAGCAGTTTCCTCCTGGGTGGCAGGTGGACTCATGGGGTATGACTCAGGGTTCCCCAAATAGAGGACTTGAGGGAAAGGCCCCTGGAGAAGGAAGAGGAAAAACCAAGCAAGGGTTAGGGACAGGGCCTAGGGGCATGGCAGGCCCCATTTGCCAGCGCCTGGGAGGGTACCCCAGGAGGCTGAATAGCAGGAAGCATTGGCCTTGCTTGCCGCTAATGCACTGAAGGCGTTCTGGCAGGGTTCAAGCCATGACAACTTGGAATCCCAGGCCAGGCCCCGGTGGAGGCCTTGCAGACATGCGAGTTTGCATGTTTTCTAGCCAATTCTCACGAGCTTTCTGCCCAAATTGGTATCCATTTGGGCAGACAGCTCGTGAGAATTGGCCAGCATTGGGTGGCGATTTGGACCTCACTCTCACCTGTGGACTAGAGCAATTTCTCTCTCGGTGGGTGTCGCGGCCATCCGCAAAAGGGCCGTGACTATGCTGCCCACCCAAGGGCCTGTGTGCAGGGGAGCTTTCTGGGAGCAGAGTTGAGGGAGCAGTTGCGGCTGGGCATCAATCTCCACCTTTTTGGCCTGGTGTGGCACCAATGGTTGTGGATGGCCTCAGTGGGGGCATGAATGTTTCTGTCCCTCTGAGATGGTTTTCCACAGCTCCAAATGGCACAGTTTCCTCCTGGGTGGCAGGTGGACTCAAGGGGTGTGACTCAGGGTTCCCCAATTGGAAGGCTTGAAGGACAGGTCCCTGGGGAAGGAACACTAAAAACACAACCAAGGTTTGGGTCCAGCGCCTAGGGACATAGCAGGCCCAAACCATCACCACTGGGGTGGGAACCCTAGAGGGTGAGAAGCAGAAGGCCTTGGCCTCACATGTACATGACTCGTAGAGGGCGTTCTCACAGGATTCATGCCGACCACTCAGGTCCCTGGTCCAGGCCCAGGCTGAGGCCCTGTAGACATGCGTCGCAGGAAGCGAGTTTGCTGGGCGTTTTCTGGCCAATTCTCAGAGCTTTCTGCCCATATCAATTTGGGCAGAAAGCTCATGAGAATTGCCGTTGGGTGGCGATTCAGTCCGCTCTGTCACCCAGGGTCTAGAGCCCTTTCTCACTCGGTGCATATTGAGGCCACCTGGGAAATGGGCCGAGACCAGGTGGCTCCCCAGAGGGGCCCAGAACAGGGGAGCTTTCCAAGGCAGAAGGGGTTCTGGCTCGGTGTCAGCTTCCAAGTTTTGGGCCCAGTATGGCACCAGTGGTGGGGGATGGCCTTGGTGGGGGGGGGGGCATGCAGATGTCTCCTGCTCTGTGGGTTTCTGCAACTCTGAATGGCATGATTTCCTCTTAGTTGGCAGGAGGACTCCTGGGGTGTGTTTCAGGGTTGCCCCTATTGAGGGCTCGAGGGATAGGACCCTGGGAAAGGAAGACTGAAAAACTGAGCGAGGGTTAGGGCCAGGGCCTAGGGGCATGGCAGACCCCATCTTCCAGCGCCAGGGAGGGAACCCCAGGAGGCTGAGTGGCAGGAGGCATTGGCCTCATGTGCACCTGACTCATTGAGGGCTTTCTGGCAGGGTTCAAGCCTCAACAACTCGGGATCCCAGGCCAGGCCTAGGCAGAGGCCCTGCAGACATAACGTCGCAGGAAGCTAGTTCGCCAGGGGTTTTCCAGCCAATTCTCACGAGCTTTCTGCCCATATCAATATGGACTTGGGTAGAAAGCTCATGAGAATTGCTCAGAAAAACCCCAGTGAACTCGTTTCCTGCGGCGCATATCTCCAGGGCCTCTGCCTGGCCCTGGCCCAGGGTCCCGAGAGGTCATGGCATGAAACCTACGAGAAAGCCATCTACGAGTCAGGCACACGTGAGGCTAATGCCTCCTGCTACTCAGCTCCCCTGGAGTCTCCACCACGGCGCTGGCAAATCAAGCCTGCCATGCCCCTAGGCCCTGGCCCAAAGCCATGGTTGGGTATTCAGTCTTTGTTCCCCAAGGGCCTGTCCATCGAGCCCTCAAATTGGGAAACCCTGAAACACACCCCATGAGTCCTCCAGCCACCCAGGAGGAAACCTTGCCATTCAGACCTTTGAAAAACCCTCACAGCAGGAGAAACCTGCATGACCCCCTGAGGCCATCCCCCACCTTTGGCGACACACTGGGCTGAAAAGTCGGGAGCTGATGCCCAGCCAGAACCCTTCCATCAGCTCTACCCCCAGGAATCTCCCCTGTGTGGGGTCGCTTGGGGGAGCCGCATGGGGTGGCCCATATTCCCGGATGGCCAGGACATGCACCAAGCGAGAAAGTGCTCTAGATCACGGGCTCTGGTGCAGCCCAAATCATCGTCTAACTCCAGTCAATTCTTATGAGCTCTGCCCAAATCAATATCGAAAGCTCATGAGAATTGGCAGGAAAACTCCCAAAGAACTCACTTCCAGCAGCACATGTCTGCAGGGCCTCTGCCTGGCCCTAGACAGGGTTCCCAAGTGGTTGCGGCCCAAACCCTAAGAGAAAGCCCACGAGTCAGGCACATGAGATGGCAATGCATCCTGCTACTCAGCCCCATGGTGTGACAGCCCCGGTGCTGGCGGATCGGCCTGCCATGCCCCTAGGCCCTGGCCCTAACCCTCAGTTGGGTGTTCAGACTTCCGTCCCCAGGGGCCTGTCCCTCAAGCCCTCAAATTGGGGAATCCAGAAATACACCCCATGATTCCACATGCCACCCAGAAGGAAACCATGCCAATCAGAGCTGCGGAAAACCCTCAGAGTGGGAGAAACCTGCAAGTCCCCCTGAGGCCATCCCCCACCTTTGAAGCCACACTGGGTGGAAAACTCCCAGCTGATGCCCAACCAAAACCCTTCCCTCAACTCTGTACCAGAAAGCTCCTCTGCCCGGAGGCCCTTGCGGAAGCCATATGGGCCTGCCAGTGTTCCCAGATGGCAGCAACATGCACCGAGCAAGAAAGCACTCTAGACCTTGGGCACCAGCGTGGCCCAAATCGCCGCCCAACACTAGCCAATTTTCACGATATTTCTGCCCAAATCAATATCAATTTGGGCAGAAATCTCATAAGAATTGGCTGGAAGACCCCCGATGAACTCGCTTCCTATGGCACATGTCTTCAGGGCCTCCGCCTGGGCCTGGCCTGGGACACCAAGTGGTCATGGCACCAACACTGGGAGAAAACCCTCTACGAGCCAGGTGCATGTGAGTCCAATGCCTCTTGCTACTCAGCCCCTTGGAGTGACTGCCTTGGCACTGGCAGATCTGTCCTGCCATGCCTCTAGGCCCTAACAGAAACCATAGTTTTAGTTTTTAGGCTTCCATTCCAAGGGTCCTGGCCCCCAAATCCCCCGGATAAAGGACCTCTGAGTAACACCCCAGGACTCCACACACCACGCGGTAGGAATCTATGCGATTGGAGCTGTGCTGAGCCCTCAGAGGGGGAGAAACATGCATGCCCCATGAAGCTATCCTGACCATCGGCAGCCCCCTGGCCTTAAAGCCAGATACTTGTGATGCCGGATATATGCCCCCACATCAGCCCTGAGGGCAGCCCACCTCAGAGCCGGCAGATATGGGCTGCAATGACCCAAGGCCCTAACCCTAGCCCTATTTTCAGTTTTCAGGCCTCCATTTGGAGGGGTCTGGCCCCCAAGCCCCTCAGATTAAGGACTGCTGAGCAACACCCCAGGAATCCACCCTCCACATGGATAGAAACCATGCCATTTGGAGCTGCACCGAACCCTCAGAGGGGAAGAAACCTGCATGTTCCCCTATAGCCACCTCTACCACCGGTGGCCCCTTGGAGACAAACCCTGATTCTTTTTTTTTTTTAAAAGATTTTATTTACTTGACAGAGATCACAAGTAGGCAGAGAGACAGGCAGAGAGAGAGAGAGAGGAAGGGAAGCAGGCTCCCCGGTGAGCAGAGAGCCCGATGCGGGGCTCGATCCCAGGACCCTGAGATCATGACCTGAGCCAAAGGCAGAGGCTTTAACCCACTGAGCCACCCAGGTGCCCCGCAAACCCTGATTCTTCAGGGTCACCTGATGAATGTCCTAAACTCACTCCCGAGGGGAGTCCACCTCAGTGTTGTCAAATCAGGCCTGCCATGTCCCTAGGCCCTAACCCTAAGCCCTAACCCTAGGCCTAGGTGGGATATACAGGCTTCCATACCCAGTCCTCTGGGCTGGACCCCAAACCCGCCAGATTGGGGATGCCTAAGACTCACACTGGCATGCACCTGACCTCGTAGGGTGAAATGGTGCCATTTGGAGCTGCACAGAATCCTCAGAGCGGGGAAACCTGCATAGCCCCTGTAGCCACCCACACCATCAGTGCCCCCTGGACTTAAACCTGAATCTGACCTGCCACCTAACACCTGCCCTCAACTCAGCCCATCAGGGAGCCCACCTCATCACTGGCAGATCGGGCTTGCCATGCCCCTAGGCCCTAACCATAACCGTAGTTTGGGTTTTCAGGCTTCCATACAAAGAGGCCTGGCCCCCACATCACCCAGATTAAGGACTACTGAGTGACACCACAGGACTCCACTCACCACGTGGGAGGAAACTTGTGGTTTGGAGCTGCACAGAACCCTCAGATGGGGAGAAACCTGCAAGCCCCTAAAGCCACCTCCACCATGAGAGGCCCCCATGGCCATAAAATCGGATTCTGCTGAATGCCGGATGCATGCCTTCAACTCAGCCCTGAGGGGACCCTGCATCTGCACCACCACATTGGGCCTTCCATGCCCTTAGGCCCTAACCCTAACCCTAGGTGGGGTGTACAGGCTTCCATGCCCAGAGGCCTGCCCCCCAAGCCCACTGATGGGCACCTCTGAGACTCACATCAGCACAGATTAAGGATGCCTCAGTGACACTCCAGGACTGTGCCCCCCACATAGGAGAAAACCGTGCCCTTTGGAGCTCTGCAGAACACTCAAGAGTGGGAGAAACCTGCATGCCACTCTGAGGACACCCCCACCTTCTATAGCCTCCCTGGACACAAACTCAGAGTCTGACATGCCGCCTGATGCCCACCCTGACGTCAGCCCACTGGGGAGCCCACCTCAGCACCAGCAGCTCAAGCCTGCCTTGCCCCTAGGCCCTTACCACAATTCCAGTTTCTGTTTTCAGGCTTCCATCCCCAGAAGCCTGTCCCTCAAGCCCTCTAGATTGGGAACCCTGGGGCCACACCGTAGGAGTCCACCTGCCACCCTGCAGGAAACCAGTCCATTTGGAGCTGCGCAGAACCCACAGAGCCAGAGAAACCTGTGTCTCCATGAGGACTCCCCCATGTTATGCAGCCCCCAGACTACAAACCCAGAGCCTGATGCACCATCTGACCCTGTCCTCAACTCAGCTCCTCGGGGAACCCACCTCTGGACCAGCAGTTCAGGCCTGCCATGCCCCTAGCTCAGCTCTCCTCGGGGACCCCTGTCAGCTCTAGTCAGACCTGGAACTCCCCTGTCTGCTACAAAGTTCTGGGATCCCCCCTCCTGCTTCTCAATTGACACGGGCCCAAGGCTTTCATTAGAAAGGGGGAAGGCTACCTCCTGAATGCTTAACAGCTCCTTTCCTCCTCCTTTCCTCTTCTGCCGTATTTCTCTCCACTTACCTTTGTGCCTGTGCAAACTGGAAGGAACGTATCAGTGGAACATGGACACGCTCTGAGATCTGAATCTGTCACTGCAACTTTCTAAGGGCTCCTTATACAATCAGAAACTAGTGTATCCTACCACAGTGAGTTTGAAAATGACCATCTACAGAACAGGAGAGCAAAAATCGCTCCATTTTTACCTCACTCTTCATGAAGTAGAACATGGTCTTCTTTTCTTCATTGACTTCAATTCCAGTTTGTTTCCGTGCAGTGTTCATTCCTTTGCTTCAGGGGTAGGATTTCGTGCTTCCTCGCCTGCATAGAACACCCAGAGCTCATCACAACAAGTGCCCTCCCTAATAGCCGTCACCCATTTAACCCTTCCCCCCACACCCCTGCCCTCTAGCAACCCTTGGTTTCTGCTCTAAGGTAGAGTCTGTTTCCTCATTGGCCTTTCTCCCCTCACTATGTTCATCTGTTTTCTTTCTGAAATTCCATAGGACTGAAGTCATAGGATATTGGTCTTTTCTTACTGATTTTGCTTAGCTAAATCCACTCTAGTTCCATTCACATCCTTGCAGATGGTAACATTTCATTCTTTTTGAAGCTGGATCCTATTCCATTCAGAAGATGTGGGAGATAGATAGCTAGATAGATACAGATATATATAAAATCACTCACCAGTAAAAGGACATTGGGACTCCCTCCATCGTTTAGCTATGGTTGATAATCCTGCTGTAAATATCACGGTGCTTGCACCCCAATGAATGTGCATTTTTGTGCCCTCTAGGGAAATACCTAGGAGGGAAATGGCTGGATCCTAGGGTTGTTCAGTTCTTAGCTCTTGGAGGAACCATCGTACTCTTTTCCAGAGTCACGGCAACAGCCCGCATGCCCACTGACAGTGCAGGAGGGCTCCACTTTATGCAGAACATTCCC